>JBBPBQ010020321.1:182194-185587 GCA_037974755.1 Cicer yamashitae | reverse complement strand
TAGATAATTAAAAATTATTAGTTAATCTTTTATATTAGAAAAAGATATATTTTATTTTTAAATTGTTATTTATTATAAAAAAATGCATGCGTATATAAAAGAGAATTGAAAAATAAAATTTAAGCTTCTTAAAAGGCTTTTTTAAAAATAATATACCATTATATGATATGGTTAATTAAAGGAGATATATGCTTTATTAAAAAAATAAAATTAAATAAATTTTTAGTTTCTATAAAATTAAAAAATTTATTTTTACTTTTTGATAGAAAAACACTACATTTTTTTAGTTCTTATAAAATTTTTAAAGAGACAATCTATATCAAAAAAGAACATATTTGATTAGCTTTGAATTTTTAAAATAAATTTAAAATACTATAAAAAATTTCTCCTAAAAATTAATTTTTTTTCTAACTATATAAAATTATATAATTAAATACATAAATTTTATTGAATTCAATTTACACATTACATATGGTCTTTTCTCTAAATATTGAGTATGGGTAATAATGAGAGACAAATAGAGAGATGAGGTTAATATAAATCTGAAATCTCGAAGACACTTCTTTTAATGAAGAGATAATAACATAATATTAGTTGGTGTCCCTCCCACTATCAAAAAAGAAGACAAAGGGAGCAAAAAGGTCTGGTGACTTAACAGAAAACAAAACAACATGCCTCGTGCTGTCAACCAATTCAACTCATTTTACCATCCTAAGTCAAAACCAGTGTTGGACTTGGACCCTTTAACGTGCATTAAAAGACGAGTATTTTTATTTTCTATTTTGCATTTGGATTGGCAAAGGCAAAGTAAATAGAAAGTAAATCATGCTAGAAAACAATCGATCTATTTACTTTCTGGGATTACTTTTACATGTCCAATCACATGATGTTTCCTCTAAACTAGTTTAACATTATGGATGACCAAACATATATACTACTAATTTAATATGATTTTTCCATAACTTGTAGTTTTATATATGAGATTATTAATTCATTCATTCATGCTCTTCAATTTGAGATGATTTTTCTGATTATAAAGAACTAAAAGAACCAAACAATTATTCTTTTGCTTTGAAATGACACCACCCATTACCGAATCTAAGCATATATAATTAGTTATTATTATTATTTTAGGTGTTCTAAATGAAAGCAGATACTTCTATATATAAGAGTAAAAGGAACAATTTAATAAATATGGAGAATTCCTTTTGGATACACACAAATGAGAAAAAGAAAAATATAAAAATAAATAAATGATGTATATTATTAAATAATGAAGTGATATATATTTTTATATGTGTGTTCAAATAATTTTTATTTGGGGTTGTGACTAAACAAGAATTTATCTCTACTATATTTATATACCTCTGTTACTACTGGATTATCTTTTGCTACTAGCTATTTCTCTGAGGTTAAAATTATGTCCTGGAGTTGAGTTTTAGTCTTTTAGATGTACAAGGAGGGGAAAATCTATTTTCTATTTTTAAAAGTTTCTATGCATATTAAAATTTTCAGAGGCTTCAATGAAACCAGAGACTTGAATCATCTTGTTGTGCACAATGTGCTCCAAAAATCCTTTGAAAACCCACTCAAAAACATAAAAGATATAATCTTGAAGATTATCACCACTACCCTAAACCCTAAACCCCAAACCCTAAACCCTAAACTAAGTGTCCTCAAGCAAAATAAGACAGGACATTTACTTCATAGAATAATAATCAACTCAATTCATCGCTCCCATTGATTTAAAAAGCAGATATTTCTCACAATACAAAAGAAATTTAACAATAGAAATACCAATTATCAATACACTTTAACAGTTGATGATTGTATAGGTCGAAACTCAAAGAAAGACATTCAAAATAAATAAGTATAGCAACTTTTTGATCATGTGTTGTGATTGAGCCATTTAAGAAAGAGTAATGATTGATATTTACACGTAGGATTGCATTGCTATTTGTGTGTGATTAGTGAGAGAAACTTTAGTGGAAGAAAGTTCCATCTACTTGCTCTATAAAATTCCCCCCATACAAAATTGTGATTCCATTCAAAATGTAAATATCTACTTGCTGTATTTGCATTGAAGAAAAAGGAAACTGTGAGGGGTGAGGCTCTTTCTCTGCGCCAATTAAGTTTGAAACTCAAAAGAGTTGTCGGCTAGCTAGCTACTGCCTACTTGATGGAGACCAGCACACTTATTCATGTTATTGCCATTTTTATTCTCTTACTTGATGTCGCCAATGCAAACTCTGAAGGTAAGCAAACAAAACCCTCTTCTGTTTTGCTTTGTTTTGATACATACATATAATCTATGATCTGTTTCTGAAGAATCGAATCTTTTGAACAGGTGATGCCCTGTACGCGTTCAGAAGAGCTGTGAAAGACCCAAATAACGTTCTACAGAGTTGGGACCCCACTTTGGTGGATCCTTGTACATGGTTTCATGTTACCTGTGACCATGATAACCGGGTTACTAGACTGTAATTATTTTTTTAGTATTCTGTCTTCTTTTATTTCTTCAATTACTCAGCTCAGCTCTGCTTAATTTGGTTTCTCATTCATGCTCATGCAGAGACCTTGGACATGCAAAACTGTCAGGCCATTTGGTTCCTGAGCTAGGGAACCTCCACCGCCTTCAGTTTCTGTAAGCAACCGACCACTTAATTTATAGTATCTATATTTCTTGAGAATTACTACTGTCTAATAGTCAGTGAACTCTTGCAGAGAATTGTACAAGAATGAATTGGTTGGTCCAATACCAAAGGAACTTGGAAACCTGAAAAACCTGATTAGTTTAGGTCTTCACCACAACAACCTCACTCACTCCATCCCTCCCACCCTCTCCAGCCTCTCTAATATCAAATTCTTGTAAGTTCATTTGTTGTTACACATTATTATAGTGATCAGCCATATAATATAATGTATATGATGCTATGCTATGCAGGCGACTCAACAACAACAAGCTGACAGGAAGAATACCAAGGGAACTCACTAAACTAACTAACCTCAAAATCCTGTGAGTCTTATTCCATCTTCTTCACCAAAGTGCTCTTCCAATTTCATTTGGTTAATTATCTTGTCATGTGATGTGTAGAGACCTGTCAAACAATGATCTCTGTGGTATCTTCCCAACATACGGATCCTTCTCCAACTTCTCTCAACAAAGGTAACACTAAGTCACAATCTAAACCATCTTTAATTCATTTTCACAGTTTGTTATGTAATTTTATTGTTTATGTTCCTTCAGTTTCAAGAACAACCCAAGACTTACAGGTCCAGAGTTAATGGGGTTCGTCAGATATGATATTGGAGGAAGCTGCAAATGAAAGAATATTGCCAATTTAGGAAATGTCTATTTTCCTTTTATCCATTTATTTTTCTCTAAATTACAAC
>JBBPBQ010020321.1:119694-179694 GCA_037974755.1 Cicer yamashitae | reverse complement strand
TTGAAGAAGATCCCTAGGAGGAGGAGGCACAAAATTTAAATATAACTGGATCGCTTGGAAAAGTGAGGCATGATTTTTTAGTTACTGTCAATTGCATAAATTTATATTTCAACAATAAAACTCATGGGCATCTATTATTCGAATAAAAATAAGACCAAAACTCATTATAAGGTTGAATTAACAATGATAATGGCTGATAAAAGAATACTGAGTAAAAGGGATATTTACAGAATTGAAACTAAGCAAAACTTGACCCTAAGCTTTATTCCCCGGGTCAGAAACAGCGCTACCTTTAGAAGAGAGAGGAATTAATCTGCACAAGCATCCAAACCTGGACTCATTGCATGGTATTAATAAAAACATGTACATCCCTGAAAAAAAAGTGAAGATAAATCTTTGAAATTAAATTTCTTAAAATAATTGGTAGTAGGAACAAAAAACAATAATAAGGCCTTCAACATACAACAATAATGATGGTAACATGACAGTAGTAATCATTTCAAACAAGCAACTAGTTTTCTAAAAAAATCTTGTGCCCGAATGAAAACAGCAACAACAAGTCCTAAATTTTGTAACCCGTCAATTAAAAATAAAAATCCCAATGTTCATTTGTGGAAAATATTTGTATGGAGGTCACCAAGTTTATTTTGAAGATATAATAACTTGCTAAACAATAGCTGTCCTCATACCAATGGTGCTTCAGGTACTTGATATTATAGAACTTTGTAGTAACATCATTTCCATTGTATCTCATGTCAAACCAGGCAAAATGAGAAGAAGGTTTGCCATTTATATTAGAAATCTAAACTCTCCCATTGTCTAAATTTCATAATTAACAGCAAATGCTTAAATAAATCCATCAAAGGTACATAATAGTTTTTTAAAAAGAAAAATGCTTTAAAAATTACCTCTAGTCCAAACATCCAGAGGAACAGCCTCAGTCATCTGATGATGGCCGACTACTAGATAATGCTATTGGCGACAGCGGAGGAGAAGCAATATCCTCAGACTTAGATGATGTATGAGAGGATTCTCGTGCCCTTGTCCCATGTAATGCTGCAACTCGAGCACTACTAGAAGGTATGGAGAAACTACGAGCCATGGCCTGAGGTGGCGTTGGCAGCGGAGATGCTACACTTGAAACAACCAAATTATTTGCAGCAGAAACCTTTTGACCTCTAGACACCAATGGACCTGAATGTCCCACCAAACCTAAAAACCTTGAGTTGGGCTGAGAATTGGTTGGAGGCCTCGGAAGTTCATGAAGCTCACTTATTTTAGGTGAAGACACAATAGTAGGGGAAGCAATAGGAGATACTTTGGGTGGGGATGATGATGGAGGCTGTGGGATTCGGGTAGGCAAAAGAGGTCCAGAGAACAGCTGAACACTTTCCATTGAGACAGGTTTGGTAGGCCAAGGATTACTTGTCAATGGGCCAGAAAAGGCATGTCTTTTAATCTTTTTTGAGTAAGCAGAAACATGATCATGACTTAAGGATACAGGACCATCTACCAAGGGAAGCGGCAGTCTTGTGAAGGCAGTATTGCTGTTGCTCTCCCAGACTACAGACTGTGCATTTCTGAAAGTAGGACCAGACAGTTCATCTCCAATATCTTTTTCATGTTTCTTTTGTTCTAATGGGGATGAATGCCACAAATTCTTGGTAGGTTCATTTAAATTTGTCTGCATTTTGGAAGGCTTTGGATTATTTGAACCTGAAGAGAATGAACTCTTTGCATCAACTGGAGTGGGTAGCACATATGAACTGAATTTTCGTGATAAAGATGGTCGCATCTGTCTCAATTTTTCACTGAAATCTGGTTTATTATCGGCAAAAAGTGGGGCAGATTGGCTCCCTGCCCTAACCCTAAAAGAAAACAAATTCCTTTGAAGCTTATCTAAGTTCTCCTGCAATTTGAACAACATAGACCCATTATATATACTCTTATGTATTTTAAATTTCATATAAAATGAAACTGGAGATAATTTAAATATATCTGTTTACCTTAGAAGCTTCAGCTGATGAACCTCTGGGAAGTGTAAGTTCCACCTGGTCCAGCTGCAAAGAAGCCAACATCAAATTAAGAACAATTTAAGTTAAATTAAGAGTTTTACAAAGTTGAAAAATAAAATCACATATGGTTCTGATCTAAAATTTTCAGAATCAAAAGTTCATTATATGAAAAACTTCCATAGCATTATGAATTGACCGGACAAGTTAATATTCCATAGTTTTCTTCTACAGGTACTTGTTCAGTCCATCTGTCTTGCATTCCTTCAAACTACATTACTGATGCATATGTAGAAATTAGCCGCATTCAAATAGACAAGGATGCAAAGTTTTTGCGCATAATACAACAAAACTACTCTGCAGTGCTGGCAACTTTTAAGCTAGGACACTGTGCCCATAAAGGCCTTAACACAATAATTTCCACCCAGGAAAGCATCCATGTCCTATTCAATTTTTAAAATTTACTTATGTTCTCTTTAGCATGTAGTAGGAATTAAAACCCTCACCACAATTGATTGTGTACAATGACTTGCCTACTCATATTTATATCTTCATTAGACACCCATTTCTAATTATGTTTAAGAAACATGGAAGGCAAAGAAAAATATTACAAATTCCTGTTTACTTAAGGTAGTCACCTCCATTGAATTTTGTGATGTAGAAACATCTTGCCCCTGTTCACTTTGTCCGTAGTCAAAACTCAGCTCCCCATCATCATTCTCATCATAGCCATCGTCATCTTCATCTCCATCATCACCTTCATCCCCATCCTCCTCTTCCAGACCACTGAAGTGGTAATCAATGTGTTGCTCTTCGGTTACTGACTTTACATGTGGTTCTACTGTATCAAGAGACTTGACTGCTTTCTTGAAGAAACATGACTGTTTTGTGGTGTAACAGATTGCAAGGGTATCAACATAAAAATTAACAAATAAGAAACTCATGGTTCTAAAGAAATAGGGGATAAGACAAACCTGAGCAGCATGGTGACGTGCTGCCTGTGTAAGAAGACTACGTGATTGTCCTTGCTTCAGAGATTTTAATCGAAAAACAAACAATGTGGCCTCCTCATCATATTCATCGCGAGCAGTTTGCAACTGCTGCAATGAAAAAGTTTCTCCTTTGCCACCTTTAGACCTACCTCTTTCTTTGTATCTTGTTACCATATACTCATATACATCTCTGCAGATTATCATATTACAAAACGTTAAGACATATATCATGCATATTTAAAAACAAAAATTAGATCCAATGACCAACATAACAACATTTCAAACCTTTTTTCATCACATTGTCGCTTCATCTCCTGCTCCAGTATTAAGACAGAAAACATAAAACTGATCAAAATTACAAAAGATCTTCCACATAGATGTAATCCTTACATTTTAGTGATGTATAATAATAATACTAAAGTAGAGAACGAGAAGTGAGTGACCTCAACAATTCGAAGTTCATTCAAGAGAGACTCGGAGGGAATGGTAATAGTCTGAATGATATGAGAACGCTGAAATAAGAAAGAAAAAAGTAATAATGAGAAAAGATAGAATAGTAGTAGTGAAAGAGAGAGAGAGAGAGGGAATGACATAGTTATCAATGAGTTTCTGAAGTTTGAACTGGATTTTGCCAAGCATGAGAAGAACCTTTCCTGCAATAGAATAGAATATTTAGTTAAAAAGATGAAATAGGTAAGTAAAGATTGTGTGTGGAGAAGCGGTGGATAACATGGTACGTACCAGTTTCTTCTTCGTGATCATTCAAAGCGGTTTTCTCGAGTAGACAAGACCCCATGTCTCGCAACGACTCAGCAAATTCTATATAATTTAATTATTAATAGTTGTGTTATTATCATTACATTATGGGAAAATTACACTGACCTCTCCCGAAGTCTATGTAAATGTAACTAACAACCCCTCTATATTTTCACTAGCACAAACCTCCCTTATTTGTTTGATAAATCACTAATGAGTCCCCTCCAACTAACACCGTTGCTTGACATCCCATGACTTTCTTTATGCACAAATTAAAAAGACACACTTGTTATTTTGGTCTCTCCCTTTCCTCCCACTAATCACCAGAACATGAATCTCTCCCTCTATAAATCACCCAATACATTGATCCTTCGCAACTCATGTCATCCAGACTCTTTTTATTTTTTGGTGCAAAAAGGATGTCATTCAGACTCTACCTTTGGCTTATTAACAGTTGATTTTCTTATGGCTTTTAGTTGATTTACATTATTTAAGCAAGTTTAGTTGATTTACTTTTACTTCATTAATAATAAGCCATCCCCCACCAACAAAGGGCTAGAGATGCATAACATGAAATAAAGCAGTCATAGGAATTACAAAGACAAGCAAAACACATATTAGTACAGCATTATTACCCCTTATAAAAACCAAAGACACCAATATAGCTACACTGATTATTACACCAATATCATGTTCTAAAAAAGCAAAACTAAGCCACCAAAAATGTTACCATCTGCAAATTGTGTTTAACTAAAATGCAATCCACGCCAATTATATAATCATCATTAGCCTCAGGGGAGTTCAATGTAATTTTCCCTTACATTATAATTTAGAATTATATAATAAAATTAGATAGATATATGATGTGATAACTACCATAAGCACTGCTGGCGGTTGCTGCGGCGGCGGAAAGCAAGGTATCATAGCAGTCTCTCATGTCTTGCATCTCCTGAAATACCAATTTTATGAAACAAACAAACCCTAACAAAACATAGTGATTGAAGAAGAAGAAGAAGAAGTGAAATGCGCAGTAAGTACCCTTGTAGCCTGAGCGAGCTCATCAAACTGTCCGAGGGGAAGAATGGTCTTATTAGAAGAAGAAGAAGACTCATGCTTGTGATTATGATGAAGTGCAAGACCTCGCAATTTTTTGAGAGAACTCTTCATCGAACAAATATGGTACCTACCTGAAGCAATCTCAATCAAAGGAACGAATGAAGAATAATAATTGTGTTTCCTTGCTGAATTAATTAATTAATGATTCAATGTTGTTACGGTATTGAATTGAATTTTCAAAATTATGATATGAGAGTCAAGAATGGCCGATACACCATTTCTTTCTTTCTTTCTTCCTTTCTTCAACCGCTTCCTCTGCTTACGCCAACACCTATAACATTATTATATTATATTAAATACAATTTCCCTAAACTCCTTCTTTCTACCTTGACTTCTTCCTCTCCCTCCTTTTTATAATAATAATGCCTTTTTCCACTTTCTTTTTTCATTATTTCTTTTCAAATAAACTATTCATTTTCTACTTTTTCTCATAAAATACATTGCATAATTATGCGGATTCAATTTTATCGCTAAATTTAAATATTTATTTTTTATATGGTAATAGTTTAAATACGCGTCAAAAATATAGTATAAATAAACATTAAAGGATAATATCAGCTTAGTTAAAATAAAAATCAATTGAGAGTATTTGAATTTAATTTCTCACATACATAATCATTATTCATTTAGAGTTTATTTACATATTAATCGATTCTTTTTTAACAAGCTTGCTCCCCTAAGAATCAGAACACTAACACTAAAACAAGTTATACCTCATTATATAACATGTAAAATATTTTAAGTGATAATATATATACCACCTTTTCATGTGGAAATTAATGACTTAATTAAAAGAAGTGTATTAATATATATACCATTTAAAAATAATAACCAACACTTCTTTTAATGTATTAATTAAAAGAAGTGATAATATATATACCATCTTTGGTAATTTTGTAAATTCTATTTTAATTATTAATAATTAAAAGAAGTGTTGGTTATTATTTTTAAATGGTAATTTTGTAAAATTTATTTTAATTATTAATAATCTACATCTTTTTAATTAACAACTTTTTACAAAGTTACCCTTCAAAAATAGTAAATAGTGCTTTTTTTCTGACATTAAAGAGTATACTTTATTAATCTATCCCTTCAAAAAAATAGGTGGATATAAATTAGTAATTTATATATTAATTTGACATTGTGAAAAAGAAAAAAAAAAACTTATTTTGGCATAAGAGTGAAACTACTTTCGTTGTTTAACGGTATTCTCAATTAGTATTTGAGGAATATAGAAAAAAAATTAGGGTAAGCCCCTCATTTAACTAATTTATCATTAAAAGATGCCATTTGTACAATTTTAAACAAAATTGAATTTCCAAAATTGCAAAAAGTCGTCTTTCCTCTATACTCCTCCATGAAAAACACAATGGATAGCAACAGTGTTTCATCATGCACTTTGATGTTGACCATTTTTTAAAAAAGTAAAATGAAAGGTAAATATAAATTTCAAGTGGCGCAATATCACAACATAAGACTGAAAAAAAGTTATTAAAAACAAAAGTATCCTCTTTTTCTTTGGTCAACAAAACGTGTTTAGGTGTCGGAAAAAAATGAGTTTAGGTAGAACCAATTCTCGCAATTATGATTAGAGACATGTTAAATTGCTTCTTCCGAGTAATTTATCTAAATATTATATATATATATATGTATATAAATATTTCATAAGTTATACTTATTTGTCTTTTCACCACACATTATGTGTATAAATGTTTTTTTTATATATATGATATTTTCTTTTTGTTATAAGACTTATAATAATATCTTATTATTTCAATTTTTTTACTACTAATTAGATTGAAAATAATCAAATTTAATTTTTTTGGGTATGTTTATGGGTCTACTCGAATACGGGTTAAAAATTCTCTAAAGTGAAGAATGGAGATAGAGTAAAAAACATTTTGAATGATGGAGGTCGGAAGTGAGAAAGTATTTTTCGCACCTACCTGTTGACATCTCTAATTACGATTTTATTATAGAAAACAAATTAATTGTTAAAAGGAAACACTTAAAAATTATTCTATAGGTTTTATAATAAATGACTTATTTGTGTACTTCGGTATTCTCATTCACAATTAATGTAAATTAAAAAAAAATGAAATGAAAGTCAAGTATATAGTATTAATTAAAATGTATAGTTGAAAAAAATATATTACATTAAATATTGAAAAGGTCATAGAATTTTGAAGTTTTTTTTTTGTTGCAAATAAATCACTTTTAAATTGCACAAATTCTGAAACACAAGATAAGATTTTAAATTTGATTTCTTTTTAACTTAACCAAAATGATAATCGATAGTAACTATCCTTATTAGATGAACTTAACCATAATAACTACTAGTATTTTAGAAGTGCATGTGATTTATCAACCAATTAATAGTGTAAGAAACTAACAAATGACAAAAATGGATGTCAAGCTTGTGAAGAAGATGTAAATACAAACAAATTTGAAAATTCAGATCTTGAAAAGTCTAGTATGCTTTGACTTATTTTCATCTTTATTTAAGACGAAGAGGATGAAAAAAAATTTGTCTTCTCTCTTTATTTCTCATTTTGTTGATATTGTTTAACATTTTTTTATTTTCAAGAATATTAATTTTGTCATTTTGAAATTTATGGGTTTTAAAGAATATTCATGGCATTTATTTTAAAAAAAATATTAATGTCATTTAAGTTTTTTCAATAAAAATAATTAAAAGAATTACTTAGTCTCAATGATAACGTTTCATAACAAAAAATAATAAAAATGTTGTGCATTTTTTAAAAGATAAACGATCTAAACACAAGATAAAACATTAAAATGTTATTTATAAATAACCACATAAGTAATTTTATCTTAAATTAACCCTAGTAAATAATCTTAAAAGCGCTTTTTTAATATATATTTATGGGCCAAATTGCATTTGCTAATTCTATGGTATATAAGACTTATATGCATGTATGATGCACAACATGATTTTACCATAAGATTATGGTACACTGTTGACATGGAATATTGTCTCTTCTCGTTAGCAATAAATCCGGCCACACGATTCGCCGCTCCATCAACACTTTGATTGTCTTTATGGTAGAAAAGATTTTGAAACTTTAGGTGATAGATAAAATGATAATATATTAAAATATAAACTAAATAAAATAAGAAGAAAAAAAAATAGACATAGACAACGATGTCTTTCAGACAATTACATTATAAAAATTTGCACAAAATACAACCCTATTACTAGTTAGAAGACAAAAACTATAGACAAATGAGTGACACTTAGTACTAATGGTATTATGCAACAAAAGACTATAAATATCCTTAAAATATTGGTATTTCAACACCAACATTTAAAACAAACCAAAATTTTGCCAAATTCCATTCTCAAGCACCTAAACTTGTAAAATTATATTTTTAAAAATATTTGTTTTACTCAACAAATTTTTAAAGTATTTATGAACAATTTGTGTTGAATGTTTTGAAAATATTTAAAAGTAAATTTTATTTTTTGTGATTGTTGCATCTATTAAGTAACAATAAGTTCTTTAACAAAAGCAAAACTGAATTGTTATAAAGAAATTGTGAAAATATAAATTGTAATAATCATAAGATAGTCACACGCTTGTATATTTAATGTAATTGAATAATGTAAAAAGAATTTTTGATTAATAAATATATTTTTAAGAGACAATTTATAAACTATAGTTCAACCTCTATATTGTCAAGTTTATAGCCAACTCCCCATTTAGAAATGTTAGATAAACCCTAAACTAAACCTCTATCTAACCAGGGGATTATATTCCCAACCTACTAAATATTTTAAGAAAACTTTACCTCATATTTTAAATTATACTCTCTACTATCATATTTTATTTAAATATCCATTTTATCTTTTTTTTTAAACAAAATTATTTTCTATCCAACCAAATTTAACTTAGGTTTTAAAAAATTTGAAAATGATTTTTTAAAATACAAACGTGTTCTAGAAAATTTAAACATTATATTTCAAAAATAGTTTTTTAATTTTCTAAACATATTCGTGTAAAGTTTTCTGAAACATAAATAATTTGAATTTTTTTTTATAATAAAAAGAGTAAAATTTAATTATTATTAAAATGTAAAGATTGTAGGAGTATAATTGAGTGAGGATGGAATAAAATTTTTATAATTCGATTTTGTGGCCATTTATTTGTGGATCAAGAGACTTTGTGGCCCATCTCATATTTCAACACTGAACCCTAATACTTCACATTTGCTTTCCGAGTTCCGACCTCCGTCACGGTCGATTTCCCAGCCTCCGTCGCAGCTCGTTATACAACTGGCTAGGTACTTTCGCGATCCTCTTTCAATTTTTTTCTTTCTTTCTTTCTTGATACAACCATCTTCGATTTCAATTCTTCAAATCCTTAGTCTTAACCAACGAGTGATCGAGTTTCTAAACCGCGTTACACAACGCATCACCATCAATTAAAGCTGCTTTTTTTTTTTTTCCCTTTTCTTTTCTTTTTGTTAGGCAAGTTATTGTAAAGTTAGTTTAATGTTTCATTTTTCATAGTATACATGCTGCACTTAGATTTCCATTTATTTGCTCCATGGCTGCATCTACTAAACATGATTACCATTTCACAAATGGTTTAATATTTTCCCTAACAGCTGTTTCATTGCATGTAACTAAATTTATTCAACTTTATCTCAACTAAGCATTTGTACGTTTTTTTTCCTTGTCACATTTAATTAACAAATCACTTATATGATTCCTTGCTTCAACTTCTTCGTAGCTTTTTATAATCTTCTATCAATCAAATAAAATATATTTTCATCAGTTTTAACTTTTATGTAGGTTGATTATTATGGTAAGATTAAAAGCAATATGATTAGATCAAAAAATCGTTATGACACATGCTCAATATTGCTTTGTTTCTTGAAAATAAAGTACCATGCCATCTAACAGCTCCTAATCTAGTCGTTTGTCACTTTGTTCACAAATTTGCATCTTTCAAAGCTTAAAATAAAGGTGTATCTTTTTAATTTCATTCCTATCCTTTATTCCTTGATTTTTTCTTCTTATAGAAACATGAGAAATGAAGACGATAAAGTTGAACCATGTTCTGTAGTATATATTTTGCCATTTATGATAAGAAAATAAATGATTTTTTGTTGTTGTTGAGGTAACCAAATGATGATAAGTTTCTATGTATTTTTTCTTGTGTTGCAGATTGCAAGTAGATTTTAAACTGTCAGCAGGACCAAGATCACCTGGCTTGTTATTGATTTCTTTGAGTTTTACTGTGATCACTTAGCTTTGAAGGTGTCCATTTTTTACGTACAGATTTTGACCATTTTCATGTTGTCAAATGTTAAGGGTTCCTTTGGTATATTATATTGTGTGCTAAGCACTAAGTAGAGGAGTTTTGACTTGGAGGATTATGTGATAGTTTATTGTTGTGACTTTATGATCAATGGGTTTTGTCGAGAGTCAACAGTGTGACTACGATTTTTTAATGTTTGAGTATTTGTTTTGGCAACAGTTAGAGGAAGGTTTGAGCCGATGGTAAATTTTTTTAAGCTTTGAAGAATATTGGGAATTGTTTTTTATGCAATATGATTATATGAATATGAATCTTGAAATCTGAAAATTGACAGCATTTTATTATATTTTAGGATTGAAAATTGCATATAGGACATGCATTCTAGATCTCTAGTTCCTTGTGGACTGTAAAATTTTGAAAAATAAAAATAAATTTGAAACAAAAAAATTTGAAAAATTGGGCCACTTTAGCCCACAGGGGTTTCTTTGAGTGGGTTATTTTAGTCATGGGTGCTTTTTGGCCTCTCCAGCATGTGGGCTGCGGCCAAGAATAGTGGGCTTGCTAAATTGATAGCTCTAGTTGTAGTTGCAGACCGGCCTGGCCTGTTAAAATTTTCTGTTATTAGAGTATGCCTAGAAGCTTGTGCTTCTTTTCAGCTTACTAATTTTATGTTACTGTTCTGTTAGTGTTGTTAGTAATTGTTAATTGAGCTGTTCCTGATGCAGTTAGGTGCTGCTGCTTGTTTCTATGTAAAGCTTTGTAATTCCTAATCTCAGTGGTTAAGAAATACTCAAATTCTATCAGAGTCTATTGAGTTTTTTGTCTCTACTTTCTGTCACCTTCTAATGCTGGCTAATGCAAACCAGGCTTAAATGTAGCAGAAAGTGGATTAGTGCTAACAGAGAGTGGGATGGGAGTGTTTTACTCCAGACAAATTGGTAGAAAAAGGGCACAATTGGTCCAAGTTTTTTGTCATCTTCCTATGATCACGCCTTTTCAGTTTTTACTCACATGAAAAATGTAGACGCGGGAGCTATACGTCCATTTTACTCTCCCTCCCATTTTTGTGGCCCAACCAGACGCTCAAAACCATTGTTTCCCGTCCTTTTCCATTTCTGTTCCCCATTTACCCTAAATCCAAATGAAGTGTTAGTCTCTTATTTCTTAAGTCCCTCATTTCTAATAGTTGATTTTAATATTGTCATTATCCCCTACATTATGGTTATGAGAAGTGACTAGTGACGACATTGTAGAAGAATCTCTGTCCATGACTTGTGGTTATTTGAGATGGTTGGGGGTTTGATTTTCATTTTTAAGTTGTAGTTTTCATTATATTGATTTTATGTGTAGTTCTTAATGTTACCAACTTGTGAGTGTTTTGTGTAATTTTTAGCTTACAAACTTATGAAGATTATATATTTTTGTTGAAATATCATTTAATATATATATACCACCAGTTTGACCACGAATTGCTGCCGACTACTGAGCAGTGTAAGAATTAAGGTGATGTTGGTGTCAAATGAAATCTTAATTGAATGTGATCTTGTTGTGTTTGTTGCAGGTAAAATAAAATAGATGGGTGGTGCATTTTGGGGGACACGGGTGATGGAGATAGTGAAAAAGCATGATTCTGGAGGACTCGTTTGGAAGAGAATCAAGCTCACCACCACTCGTAAAGCGAATGCCAAGAAACGTCTTCTCCGCGTTTGGCAGGTATTTGAATAACACCTCCTCCCCAACACAATTTCTCTTCTCATTTAGATTCTTATTTGCCATATTAGCTCAGCATTCTGTAATGTTAATTAAATAGGTGGTCATCATACCTAGAGAAAATGTCTAGGAATGTTGATTTGTTGCTTTATCAGCTGTGGTGGATGAACCATTTCCTTTATTTCAACAAGCACATCTACATAATCGGGAACATAACAGACATTACATATTGTTTCCAAATGATTGCTAGGCACAACTGCTTGCCTTTTTATTCTTTCATCTATACTCACTAATTTTTGTTCATGTATTCATTGTTTCCAAAGATAGAACAATAATTGTGACTGTTAATGGCTAATGTTATGGTGCGTTTTTGTTTTTTGTTTATGGAAGAATGAAGCTGTCCTCAAGGCATGTTCTGAACCATCTCCTTCAGTAAGTTCTTCCGGCAGTGCCAACAAAGCTAGTAGTTAAGTTGAAGTGTGCCCACCGGAAGGTTGTTCCATCGGCATTTTGGGTTCGGAATTCTATATTAGTTTTTGCTGAAACACTTAAAACACTGTAGCGCAGGATGCTTCAATTAACCCCTGGTTTTCACTTTCTTACCTAAACTACATTGTAAGTTGTAACCTTTTTAGGGTGCATAAGCTGCAAATCCATTACAGCTTTTTAGAACTTGAGCTGCATGATGTTTCCTGTGTAAGGATTACTATCCATCATGTTTTTTGCCTCTTGCCTATTTTGTGAATCCATTACAATTGCTTGCATTGTGATTTTTGCAATGCATATTACAGTTATTTTGGCGTGAATTTAGTTTATATTTGTATTAAATGTATGTAACCTTCGTAGATGCATCCCCAACTTCTTTTCTCAAATCACATCTTCCCTTTATCTCCATTTCAGCACCTTCCTAAAATCCTGGTAGCTACCTGAAATTCCCTCAATATACTTAATACAGAAGAATGGAGAACACCTTGATGCCTGATGCATTTTTAGTCTTTACACGCATTACATTACATTACACGGTTACATTGTTGTTCTGCTGGGACTAGGTGTCTTCTCGCTCTTTTGTCAGCTCGATCAACTATGAAAGGGTTATACTTGACCTCTATTATTATTGAAATAGAAACTATCTATTATTATTCTAGACTGAGAAATTCCAATTATCTTTAGGCCACGGTTTTCTTAACCTCTTAACATCAATTTGGATGTATAACAAAAAATTATTAAATTTGTGTGGTTTAGGTGTGTGCGCTTTTGGATAATTTGTGCATCAGAAATATCTCATTATGAGAAAGAACTACCACAGGTTTCAACTCTTTCATTTTCTACTGGGGCCCAAATCAATAGATAATTTCATTAGCTGATATCATATGAATGCGAAAGAAATACAAAAATGACAAGTCTTTGTAGCACGGATACTAAGCAATCCTTGTAGATTAAGCTCCGTCCAGGCAAACAGCATTTAAAAGTGGGTTGGTTTTGGAACTGGTCAAAGTTGATGGATGATTCCCTTTTTTGCAAGGCATTTTAATTTTTGGAAGAGCATGGCTAATTTATTTATGTGATTGATCTGATCAAGTGACCTTGGTTGGAGCAAGTGGATCGTATTCTTATACATGTATGGTCTACCATGATAGGCTGTCCACGTGATTGACAATAGTGTTTTTCGAAGTCAACAATTCACATTCACATACCCTCTCTCATCTTTTATTTCCTTCATGAAAATGAAACTTAATAGTAGAAAATATGACGTGAAGAACTCTAACAGCCTCATTAAATTGTTCTAGGCCACTATCACAAGAAACTTTGGTCGGCAATAAATTCATTTTTTTATAATATTTATTTAATTTAATTATACTTTGTCTCCTTAAGATTGCTTTTGGTTTTCAATTTTAATTGCTACAATAAATTCGGCTAATTAAATTCAAATGCTTAACTTTTACTCAATTCTCCCCTTTAATGAATTATCTTTATTTGACAAGATTATTGGTTTTTTCTATATACATAGTTTCAGAATGAAATTCAATCACAATTTTTATTTGAAAGACTAAATACATCAACTTTCTGATTCATTTTTGTAGAATAGAGTGAGTAGTATTCACAATCTACAATTACCAGCTAAATAATCTATTAGAAATAAGCTAGTTGGTTCCATGTTTGTTAGGAGTTATTAGTTATAAAAGTGTTCTTGTATTTTCACTTTTCTCATTTTGTATCATTTTTTCAATACAAAATACTTTTAGACTTTTCCTTCTTAAGCTTTCGTAGATGTGATGTTTCTTAACATAATTTTTCCTAATAATTTAGCTGATTTGGATTTGAATGTCCTTAATTCGGTTTACATGAATACCTCAGCTGTTCAATTAAACTTAATTATTATATTATATTATACTGTACTAGTATATCATTAGAATCAAGATTTATTTATGCCGTCCATGCTTTTCCTTGTATCCACTTGGCATGGTTTGTTGTATGGCCTCATTGCATAGTTTATTTTTTATTCTTCAGAGAATCTGACTAAAGTGCTTTTAACTGAGTGTTTTACTGTTAAACTTATTAATTTTTGTATGCATGCACACAATAATTGAGAGAGAAACATTATTATTTTATGAGTCAATACATTTTTTAATTGGAGATGACAACACCATGCTCTATTTAATCTGCAAATTGCATATTTTTTCCTTTATTCAATTTCCTTTCGTCTAAAAAGCGCAAATTGAATCATTTCGTTTGTGTTATAATGTGAACGGCTAGTCAACTCCAAATTGTATGAATTTAGAAGAAGGAAATATAGCTCATGTATTATTATAATTTGATGCTTTAAACTTCTGTAAAATCTTTGTACTTAAAAGTGTTGCAGGTATTACAATTTTAGATGATGGAAAAGTAAAATATTAAATAATAAAAGAATTGTTGTTACATAAAATATTATTATAATATTTATGTAGTCAATAAGGATAATTAACTAGTTTAACTAATAATTAATTAGTCTAATTAATTAATGTAACTAATTGGTGTAATTATTATTGTATCTAATAGCAGGATGTATAAAAATCTCAACAATAAGAAAGGATATTAAGAGTATCTATGTCCAAAGCGTTTAGTCACTTGTTTGGAAATTTTAATATTGCCCAATGTTTGGTTTACTTCAATTTTCATTTCAATTATATGTTATTGTTACCACACCTTTGACAAGTTATTGTTACGTGGCTTGACAAAGGGAAAACATGTGAATGATTGAGCAGTATGGAGTGTTATTTGTTAGACAAGCAATTGTATTTTTAAGGAAAGTCAATTTTGGTGATTGGCCAAATTGAAAAAAATCGAATCGCATACATTAAGGATTTGAAGCCAAAAAAGTAAGATATGCTATAAGATACGCATCCTTGTGACCACAACGACCATAATTTGATCCAAATTTTAGCTTGGCACCATCGATCGAGTTGTTAGAATCACAAGTTACCGTGATTTAACAAAACCTACAAGACGATTTATCGTGATTTTGACAAATTTATCGTGTTACTAAATATGACTTTAAAATTTTATAGTCTACTTATATTTTAAAATATTTTTAGTGATAATATTAATTTTTTTTGTCAAAATTTAAAAGTCTAAACTCTAAGAAGAAGGGAGAGAAGGACTTTGAAAAAAAAAAAGAAAGAAGAATTAGAAGGTAAGAAGAGTTTTGAGAATAAAGATTTCTGAAAGGTTTGTTTTTATTTATAATATAAAATCCTCTATTTTGAGGAATTAAAAAATTATATCGGAAGGGAACTTTAGATGGTTTTGAAGAATTTAGACAAATTTATATCATTTTTACGTTGTTATAATAATCTATAAATTAAATTTATATTAATTATAAGTATTTTCTTATCATTCTCTTTAAAATTACTCTCTTAAAAATGTAAAAAATATTCTCTATTTTGTACTCGCTCCAAAATCCTCCTATCTCCTCCTAACCCCCCAACAAAACCTAAAGCAAGAGGCTGAAAAGCTCTACTTGTGAATTGTGATGATGGAAAAGAAATCCTCCTAGTACTTGGTGGAAGTCTTGATGGGGTCACGGATCAATTTTTAGAAGGGTCACTCACTAAAATATTGAATGCTTATAGTTATAACTGAATGTCAATTTGTTTTTTAAAATTAATAATAAAAACATTATAACTTTTTATAGAATTAAAACTAATGTATGTGTATGGCTTTGCACTTGCAAACAGTTTAGTCTAAAAATGTAATTATTCATCTCTGTTTCTCTCGACCAACATTCTTCATCTACTGCTCAGCCTAATATTCAGTCAAATATAGGATTAAAATTCCACCTAAAGATGTCTGTGCATAAAAAAAAACAAAATAATTGTTATTTTTTGTACTAGACTGGCTTTTCACACTTTCCAAATTGTAAGTGATGCCAGATATTATAAAAATATCAATTAATTAATTCTTGTTATTATAAAATAAAGAAGAAGTTGTTTAAAATTAGAAGTGGCAAGAATCTGAGGAATTAGGTTCTGTGTGTTGACCCATTACATGTTGTTTTTTCCTTAATAAAAGAAAGAAAAGCACTAAAAAGTAGTGCGATGTCGATCCTGCAAAGATTATGTTCTTATTCTCCTCCAAATTGGTGTTTGTTTTATGGTTGAACAATATTATAATAATAATAATAATAATAATAATAATAATAATAATAATAATAATAATAATAATAATAATAATAATAATAATAATAATAATAATAATAATAATAATGATGAATTATACAGAAGCAACAATATTGTTTTGGTTTGTCAAAGAAAACAGCTAACCACCCACCTTGTTGAAAGTGAAAAAACAGAGTTAAAAGAAGCATTGGAAAATAAAGAATTTCCATTTGATTACATAGCAGTAAGTAATTAGTAAGTAGTAGTGCACTCTTTAGTAATGAGATCAGACTACTCTTCTTATCTTAATTAACGCCGTCCTCATTTTGAGATAATTACATTGCATACATTACATACATACACCTAATAATAAAGACAAAAAAACCATGAAATTTGATTCGATTGTTAATTATTATTTGTTAAAGAAGGAATGGAGCTACTGCTGTCTTCATTTTCATTTTCATTTTGTTCATCTGTGATTCCACTTGTTGCTGATAAAATTGGGGATGACAAGAAGTCATAGAAAACCACCACCTTTGACTTTGACTTTGAGTTCTTTACTTTGCTTGCTTTCTCTCTCACTCTTACTGTGTCCTCTCCTCCTCCTCCTCCATTTTTAGCACCACCTCTCCTCTTCAGAAATATGCGACACACAACCCAATTTTCTTTCTGCAATAGAACACAATTATGAATGAATTAATTAGAAAGAAAGAAAGAAATATAAATGAATAAATAATTAATTAACGAACCAGAGAGGAAGAATGATTAGTGAGGCGATATTCATGCATGATCCAATCAGTTCTTGAACCGTGAGGGGGTTTGCCTTTGTAGAAAACAAGAGTCTTTTTCATTCCAACAACAACATTTGAATTTGAATTTAGGATTTGTTTGTCCAACCCTGTTGCTTTCCAGTAACCAGAGTTAGTTGCTCTGTTGGATCTGTTTCCATTAGGATATTTGGCCTCTTTAGTGCTGAAAAAGTACCTCTCTTCATCCAAATCACCTAAACAATAAATGTTAATTAGTATAATGAAGATTTAAAAAAGAAAGAAAGAAAGAAAGAGTAAAAAGAGAAAGGTACCTGGTAAATCCCAAGGATCAGAGTTAGAAAGATGATGAAGTTCAGGAATGATGGAAGCGGGTAAAGGGAAAGAGAAGACCTTACGCTTCAAGTATTGAACAACAAGCTCTTCATCTGTTGGATGGAAACGGAATCCTGGTGGTAATCTCACTTCTCCATTCTTCTTCACAAAATTCATCATTAATTAATTATTCAAGAAAGGCACGGAGAAGAGTGAAGTGTGGTTTCCTTAATTTATAGTAATGAATGAATGAATGAAGTGTGGTTCATCACTCTCTCTCTCTCTCTGTCTCACACGAACCAAGGAAGAAGAAGAAGAAGAAGAATAAAACGACACATTTGGCGTAAACCATACTCAACCCTTCGCTTTTACTTTGACGTTTTCTCTAAACTATTCTTTCTTTAACTCTTCCAAGTGAAATCAAATCAAAACTCTCATTATATATATAAACTCAAATAAATAACTAAATAATACCAACCCTTCTCTTCTCTGCCACTCGATTTTGGATTTATTTATTTATCTAAGTCATATATTATTAAGAGTACAGCTGGAATATTAAATGATGAACAGTGTTTTGTATGGATGAAAGTACGAAAGTAACCCTGTGATATGTAAAACACTTTACGGGGAACAATAGAGTTTAGTTTGGGTGATAGAGCACGGCAGAGTAATCCTTATATGAAAATTGCAATTTGCAACGCAACAACGTTCCCTTAAAACAGGCAACACTACACTTCATTTCACATTTCTAATTCTACCAAAAAAACTCAACCTCTTTTTGCTGCTCTTAGTCTTAACTTCATACTCACTCTTCCTTCCCTTTCTCTCCGATTCTTTCCTTTCCCCTTTTACAAAAACACTTTATTATTATTACTATGTCACCTCGTGCCGGGATACAAACAAATTTTATTTTTCTTATATATTTTTAAATTAAATTAACTTCCATTTGAATTAATATATATAAATCATTTAATTTATATACATTCACAATGTAAATATTTTTTATATTGTCAAAACCAAAATCTCTTACCATTTAGACTAACTTGTTGTTGATATATACATTAACTAGATATATAATTCTACATGAATGTTAAAGATTAAAAAACATTCTATCTATGTTTATGATTGTTAATTCAATATTAAAAAAAATACATTTCTTAAAAAAATATTAAATGTGGACCAAAGATAAAAAAATGTACAAAAATCACAGTGAGATATTTTATATATATATTTTGTAATTAAATAAAATATATTAATTGAAAATTTAAATAATTATTTTTCATAATATCAATTATTTTTTCTATGGCAATAGTTTAGGCAAAGTTTTAATTTTTAAATGTAATAGTACATAATAAAAATTTAGGTTCACTTTAAAAAAAATAAGATATCCATCGTCGATGTAAATTTTTTAATTTATACCGAAGTCAAATTAGAATATAATATTTAACATTTATTTTTAAATTGAAGTTAATTTCTCATTAAATATCGATATAAAATTATTTTATATTAATGATGTATTTCGTTAAACTGTTAGTTTAAACTTGCTTAATATTCTTTATTGGACATATCATTGATTAATTGTCTTCACAAAAGTTATCGTTGAATATTATTTATGATATTTTATACTATATACTAGCATCTCTCTAAAGAGCCGTGAACGTTAACAAGCATACATTTGCTACATCATTTTCAAATCAATTAAAATATTCTGTTAGCTTTTCAATAACTTAAGGGTCTAAATCACGCTGAAATCGACTAACCATATACAAATTGCCATATATACTTATATTCTTATTAAAGCTACATGCATAAAAGACTATGACCATACACATAAATGATAAAACCATCTTTTATAACTAGTAGATGATCGCATGAATTGAATTACAGTCTTCAGTGTCATATTTGTAGGGTTTAAGTATGAGTGGTTAAGTCTCACATCGATTAAAAACATAGTAAATGTTAGATATATAAGAGTGATGACTCATATACTTAATGTATTTAAAATTTTTGGTTAAGATGTGATGTCAAAGTCTCTTGTGGTTATGGAGTATTTGACTTGTTGTTTTCTCTCGCGCCCCCAGACTCCCAAACAAGTAGTATAAAAGCCATGGTTCGACTTGGTGGAGGAACGGGAGTGAATCCTAGTGTAAGACATCCTGATAGTATAGTCGGAGGCGAGTCCCGTTGGTAATAACATCGGGGAGATTGTCGGGTTCAAAATGTTTGAAATATAAGAGTGATGACCTATATACCTAATGTCTTTAGGTTTTGTCTTAAGGTTTTGGGTTAAGATGTGGTGTCAAAGTCTCTTATGGTCCTGAGGCATTTGCCTTAAGGTTTTCGAACAAGTATTAAGTCCTTGAAAAAGGAGAGAGATGAAAAAATGAAAGTTGTTAAAAATTTAACATTTTCAAAATATTTCTTGAAAATGGGTTTAATGTCAAAATGTTTCCTCAAAAAAAGTTATTGAACTCTTAAATTGTTTCAAGAAAAATGGTCATTTTACATTGCATATGACATCATATGGATTGACATATATGTTTTTAAGGTGTCACCGCATATTCTCTAACGGAGAAATTATTTTGATGGATACATTTCAATTTCATGGACATTTTTGTAATTTCTCAAATTTTATTAACGAAATTGACTAATAGGTTACAATTTCAAGAACTAAAGTAGTAATTTACTCAACATATTATTATTATGATTGTAATGCTATGTTTGTTTTCATAAAAAAAAGTTATTTAAATACTAAAATTAATTATAAATTTATAATATTAATAAATCTTATATTGATCATAAATTCAAAATTAAATTCAATAAAAAAATGTTTTAAAATATTTCAAATCTAAATTATAACACGTTTTAGAATGCAATTTTAGCGGAAGGGTAGACATTCCTAACATAAAGGTGAAAGTTAACGATAATACTGTGCCATAAGTTACTCTATTTAAATATCTCAGATCCATAGTTTAAAACGACACACACACAGAGTAATTTACCAATCCTTTAGATATACGAAAGTTAGCATAGCCACATTACACCCATCAAACCTAGCTACCTCCCTATTGTTTCAGTCAACTTTTCTTTACTGAAGAGAGGTGATTTGTGATCAAATTTTGATCCGAAATCACCCATCTAAATTGTTTTATTTATTCTCTTTTATATAAATAACTGATTTCCACCCATATTTAGTTTTTCTCTCCTGTATTTTGTGTGATTTCGTTGTCTTAGTTTGCTATTGTTTTGTTCGTCGTCTTAGTTTCTAATCTTATTGTAGTGTTTATTTGGTTCAGATTGATAAATCAACTTCGATCCAATGCAGTTTCATTCAGTGACTTTAATATCATCAACTTACAACTCTAGAGACATATGTATTCCTGACATTTCAATTTTATTTTGTTTGTATACTTTGCCACATTTGTAGGTATTTTTTTAAATCATTTTATGCTATTAACATTGATGTTGTGAATTTGTTCGCAGATTCATTCTTTTCGATTTTAGAGGTTTTGAATTGTATTGTTATCGATTGATGTAATTTCTACCAATTTAAATGAATGAGTATCGTTTTTAGTAAAAAACAAGTAGGGTGATTGAAATGGAAGGGTGCCTTAGGTATTGTGTGATAATATGAAGGACTAGTCAAATCGAGGAAATTTGTTATCGTAGACTATATGACAAAAAATGTTGTATGGGACATAATGTCGAGTAGTAAAAAACCAACATGAGAATTAATTAAGTGTAGCAGAGATTAGATTGTTGCGTTGGATTTGCAAAAAGACTAAAAGAGATAAGATTCGGAATGACAATTTTAGAGAGAGTTGGGGTAGCATTTATCAAAGAAAAGATGGCGGAAGCTTAGTTTAGGTGGTTTAGGAATGTGAAATGAGACCTGCAAATTCATTCTACCGGAAGGAAAGTATATCAAAATGAGAGCTGTCAAATCACTTAATGCAAAAGGTGTACAAGAAAAACTATAAGACATACTATTAAGAAAAACCATAAAGATTAATGAACCGAATAAATATATACTACAAGATTTTTGTTGTCGTTGTTAACTACAAAATTTGAAATATACGTGTCAACTCAATTCAAACCCGATATAGATTACTACTAGATATTAGACAAATACTCTATCTGATCATTATTATAAACAAAAAACTCACTTAAATCTTGATCACTATTATAAGTAAAAGACAACTATTTTTGAATCATTTAATGTTACTTAGTATTACTAATACACCTTATTTTAAAACATTTAATGTTGATCGTTGTGTGTTTAACATTAAAAATGAACAATTTTAATAAATTTAACTAGTGTTTTACATAAAATATAGAAAATTAATTGCACTTAACTATATTTTTTAATATCCATGAAAGTAGTTTCAAATCCGAGATACTCACATTTACGACATGCATGTGGAGGGAATAAGAAAAAAGAAAAAAAAACTTTAGTAGTTTTTTATGAGAATTCATGTTGGAAAGAGACTTCCTAGCTCCCTACTAAAGAATATATCCAAAAAAATTAGTTACTTATAGGCCAGGCATGTTTTCACCAGAAGTACAACCCAATGGGGCTAGAAAACTTGGGTTGTTGCGTATAGTTTTAATTTGCGCAAATCAAATATGAATTGAATTTTCTTCGTCAATATAATATGAATTTAATTTAATCCGTAAAAAAAAAAATATATTAATTTAAAACGACCTTAAATGAAATAATGGAATAATTATGACAATAGGGAAAGTTGGGTGATAGAATAAAAGGTAAGGGACCCAGTTGGCACCAAAACGACGAGCAGTCACGTAGGATTAAGGGAAGCTGACAAATATGGTACCTTCAAGTGATGCCCCATTTGAAGATCTCCTCAATCTTCATGTTCTCACGGTTTGTATCTCATAATGCACATTATGGGACAATTCCTCTATCACTCTCCCTCTCCCTCTCCCTTTCACCGAACACAAATTCACAATTACAATCCTATCATAACTTACGACCAATGACGTCTTTTTTTAATATTATATACTATAATATTCATAAAAATATTATATGTTATAAATATTTATATATATAAAATAAATTAAAATATAAGTGATAAAATAATGAAATAATTACATCATTAAGTAAAAAGTTGAAGACTGCAAAAATAATACTACTATTTTATATTAAATTTTTTTAAAGATATTTTAATATCTATCAATTATATTTCTCTTCCGGTCTTCAAATTTTAGAATTGTAATATATTTTTTATTTATTTTCGACACTATTAATTTTTTTCTCTCTATATGTAACCAAACACAATCTTTTAAAATTTATCTCTCATATTAATATGACTTTAATTTTTTACAAATAAAATTATTTAATAAATTTTAACGTGGATAATACTTAATTTTTAGTGGAGGCGAAAACAAAATTACTTAAGGTTAACAACAAAATGAACAATACTTGTCCAAAATTAGAAGAGAATCACCAAAGACCATGATCCTTCAAACTTTAATAAGTTTTTTAAATACTAATATACTATTATAATTTTTTGTATTTATATTTTATTTTTTGTGAACTTATATGATTTTATAATGGACAAATTTTTAACTCAATATATTGTGCCTGAAACACATTTTAACTAAGTAAAATATAAATAAAACAAACCTTTATTAGAAATCTAATTTGTTTTATCTTCTTTGAAGCACCTAAGTTATAGAGTTGAGTTTGGCATTAGTTGAATGGTAGTGCTGATGTTGAGTAGGACCTGAGTAGTTAAGGTGAAGCTCAACATGACCCAAACAGTCAAGTTGGTGTTGAGTAGAACCTAACTAGCTGAGTTGAGCTAAACATGACCTAAACAATCAAGTTAAAATTAAGTACGACCTGGGCGATTGAGCTGAGCTAGTAGAGGCGACGTAGTATGGTTATCCATACCGGTCCAAATCCACCAATCCTGATAAGACGTAGATGTTTGTTCTCCGTCAGGTCGACTTGTACCAATCCACAGTCCACCAAGTATCAAACATGTTAAGACATAGATATTTCATCAATCTTATTAAGGTGTAGACGTTTGTTCTTCATCAGATCGACATGTAGCAGTCCACTGTTGAATAAATTAAATGGAATTAATTATTTTTCTTAAAGGAATGTGAAATTTATTTGTTTATACACTCTATATGAGACCAGAAGACGTAGTAAAATTATTGTTCGAAATAAAAAAGACAACAGATATCGAAGTCCAATGAACAAAGTTTAGAACCAAAGGTGCATTTACTATTTTATTACTACATCCATCTCTAAATATAATATTCTCTTAATATTTTTTTTCCCTTTATATAAGATTTCTATCAATTTTTGAATTGGATTTATTATTTCTCCAATAGCTTACCTTTAATTATGTTACATTTTTCCTACAACTTGTAATAAATACTAAATCCTAAATCTTAATAAATATTACAATAAAATCATAAATTAATTTTCTCTCTTAAAGGATAAATTAATAAAACATTTTAAATTGTAAATAAATTTACTACTACAATAAATTTTCTTAATTTATGTGATTTAATAATGAGATCTTATATATAAGGAGATACTCCTTCCGAACACTATTACAAGAAAAAAAGCGGCCTTAAAATTTAATCGTATTATAAACCAAAATTAACTACTTTTAATTTATTTAATATTATTATTCATAATATATTATTATTTTAATAAAAACATTTAATTATCCTTAATTAATTTTCTTAATATGTGTGGAGTAGTTGAAAAGAGAGACGTAAAGCTAATAGATTTCAAAGTTGACCGTGCTATCAATTCTTATTTGTGAATTTATTATCAATTTCAATGTTGGACGCATAGAGATATACCTTGAGATGGAGAATGGTCATTCGCTTTAATGATTGGTCACTTGAAATTAGGAGGTTACTTGAGTTTGAAGCCAAAGTACCCTATTTGTTTGTCAACCCACACTTTGCAAAAGATAAAGGAATAAGATATATAGCAGCTATTTCAATGCCTCCCAAAACAATTTATTCAAATATAATATAATAACAATTATTATAAGGATGTGTGATATATTACACGTATAAATAATATAGTTTTTAGGATTTAAACATGACTAATTAATAATTGGAAAATATACATGTTGTTGAAAAATAAAGTTGTCTATTATTTTTTTAATCAATCTCTTGTTTGAACTTCTTAAAACGTTCTTTCACTAATTAATAATTAGAAAAGGAACATGTTTGTTGCAAAAAAAAAAAAAAGGAAAAATAAATAAGAAATATGCAAATTAAATATATAAATTAATTTGACACTAATATTTAATAGTAATATGACTAAAATTTTATTATTATCATTTATTTGTAGTTAGGAGTAAGTCTTGTATCGTAATTAAATATTAATGTGTATTATTTTACACTAATAATACATTTCTATTAAACTTATTAACGATTATTTGAGACATTATACATACGCAGTGGATCGTATAGATGTAGGTGGGAGTAGTTGTAAGAGGAATGGCCCATTGATTAAATTACTTGTTTCATCACAAAAACTTATTATTTCTTCGTTCTAAGATTAAATGTTACATTTTGATCACGTGATTTTTAAGAAAATAATTAATTGAATTCTTTCAATGATAAAATTAATATCATTTATTAAATTATTTTTATTAATTTTAATTAGTAAAATAGTTAAGTGAAATTCAATAAATAAAAGCATATTAATAAAAAAAATTATATTTGTATTATAAAGTGACAATTAAACAGAGAAAAAAATTCAAATCAAACTTTTTTATAAGACATATGAAATACTAATGATATGTTATAAGACATATGAAATACATATGAAATACTAATGGTATCTAGTTACCATCCGTGACTGCAAGTTTTTTTTTTTTAACAAAAAAAACTACATTTTTTCATTCAAATTGATAAATTGTATCGATTTATGTCAAATTTAAAGTTATTAAAATAAAAAAAAAGATAAATTTGTGAACAAACTCACAACATCTAAGTTAATAGTACAAAATGGTAAAATACTTACAAATGTGAAAAACTTAGAGTTTCTAAAACGCTTGCGTCAAAGTCATTGATTGAATTTGTAATTGATCGAAATTAATCTGTCAATTTAAATCAAATGAATACTGTAACAAAATAAAAAATTGCCACACCAAAATCACAAATAAAAAATGAGAGCAAAACCAAATCTATGTTATAACTATTTATTTAGATTAAAGAATAAAAAAAAAATATATAGAAGGTGATTCGGAGTAAAAAAAAACATAAATCATTATTCTTCAATCTATAAAGAAGAACAGAGTTGGACTGCAAGGTTGAATTGCATTAATCAATTTTTACTATCTCATCTTGTACTTTAAAAACAAAAAATATATTGGAAAAAATCTAAGTCTTACATTTAAAATAGACAAATTCTATATATAAAAGTTTATAAATAATGACACCCTCTTCCAAGCTAGTTTTGTAAGAACGAGTTACATATAATATAAAAATCTAAAATGGTATTAGAGTGTACCGATTTTGTAACGATGAGTTAATATAAAAACTTCAAAAAAATACTTGGTTTCTTTTTTTTGGATGAAACTACTTGGTTCTCTCTCATCTTATAATCAAATGAATCTTCCTAAGTGGCTTAGCATTACTCTATAATGAATAAATACTATTTTGGTTCATGAAATTGTAAGTGTAAAGAAATTTGGGATCTCAAATTTGTGAAATATCAAATTTGCTCTCTCAAATTGTTTAAAGTCCGTCAAAATGTTCCTTCTGTCAACTATGTTAGAGAGTTTTCTCGTCCAAAATCCAAAATAATAGTTTTTTCGTTCTATAATTAAATTAATTTAAATTAGCGTGTTTCAGTTTAATTGAGTTGGACAATCAAATTGCCAATTGGGCTGGTTGGATGATTCATTAATCCAGCTTCTTTAGTTTTAATTGAATCTCATTAATCATTGATACAAATATTAATATGAATATGATCGATGGAGTTGTCCTATCCAATGATAGAGGAATGAAATGGTATTGGACTTTATTGTGAAATAATAGAAATGGCAAAGTGGGTTGTGGCGAGGGAGAAATGAAAGTAGCTTTCATAGATTCGTGAATTGCAAAACTATTTCTCTTTTTTCTCAACCTAAACTTTTGTAACCATACAAAGAAACTTCCTCAAAAAGGCCCATCAATATGTCTAAATGTGACGAAGGTGTGTAAGTATATAAGTATAACAATTAAAGAAAGAGATGCTTTTTGTGTGTGTGGGCTATGATGCCAGCTGGTTCCTCCCTTTTTTCTTTGATGTCATCTATTCTCTTTTTACAATGCTATGCTCAATACTCATTCATTCATGCTTTGCCACCAACGTCTTTTTCTATGTAAATTAACTTTGTTTCCGATGCTAAGCTCCTCCTTTTGCTTCACCAAACAAAAACACTCCTACTTTTCAATACTTTTTATTTTTCTCATTCCAAAATCAACAAGCAACGTGATGGTGAAGATAACAAACTAAATTCAACCTAAGTGGAATGAAAGTGACTATTCATAACCATTTAACGTTCTATTATTTTTTTAGGGTTTAGGATTTAGGGAATTCAACCTAAGTGGAGTGAAAGTGACTATTCATAATCATTTAACGTTCTATTATTTTTTTAGGGTTTAGGATTTAGGGAATTCAACCTAAGTGGAGTGAAAGTGACTATTCATAACCATTTAACGTTCTATTATTTTTTTAAATAAGTTTTTAGTTTTTATAAAATTTTTTTTGCCAATTTTTAATTTTTTAAAATTTTCATTTTCATTTTTTGTCCTTGATTTTAAATCAACTATTGTGTATTTTATGAATTTTTGAATAATTTTTTCCTGTAATGTTTAGAACATTATAAGAAATTATTTCACAAAAATTTTACTTTTTTTAGCAAACGAAAAATTAAATATGAATTTTTAAGCATTAAAAGGTTAACATTTCAGATTGAAATCATCATTTCTTAAAAAATTCTAAATTTTTGCCATGGAGTGCTAAATATGTTCTAAACATTATTGTAAAAAATTATTCAAAAAATCAAAGCATAGACAAAAGTTGATTAAAAATAGAAATAAAAAATGAAAATGAAAAATTTTAGAGACTAAAAATTGACGAAATTTTTTATTAAAACTAAAAATAAAATAGTAAGATCTTATAGGAATTAAAAACTTATTTAATCTTTCTATTTAACAATTTTGTTTACTCAATATTATGTATAAATACTTTAATTAGAGTTACTCTTGAAGTAACATGTTCCCTTAACATAGTAAAATATTATATGACGTTTTTGGGTAACAATTTTGGGGGTTAAATAAGATTTTAGTCCATATAAAATATCAACATTTTAATTTTAATCCCTATAAAAATTTTCTTAACTTTTTAGTCCCAATTTTTTTTTTAAATTTTTGGTCCCTACTTTTAAGCCAATTTATGTGTATCTATCGAATTTTTAAATGATTTTTCGCAATCATATTTACAATATTATAAACATATCTCTTATAAAATTTTGGAATTTTTAACAATGGATGAATTAAATATGAATTTTTAAGATTTTGACAATTAAAAATTCATATTTAATTAACAAATTCCAATTTTTTGTTGAAAAGATTCTTATAATATTCTAAATCTATCTGCAAAAATTATTAAAAAAAATTTAAAGGATATACATGAAATAACTTAAAAGTAAGGACAAAAAATGAAAATAGAAAATTTATAGGAATTAAAATGTTAAAAAAAATTTTATAGGAACTAAAAATAAAATATTAAAATTTTATAGTGACTAAAAAGTTATTTAACACTAATTTTGTTTACACAATATTATGTGGACGGAACAAGTTACTTCAAGAGTAATTCTGATTAAAGTTTTTCTGATTAATAATTTATTATTAATATTTAATTTTACTTATGAAACCATCAAAATAAAAATTCTTAATGATTAAATCAACTTACAAAATTTGATCAAATTTTAAAATTATTAGTAGTAAATTTAGAGTGATTGATTACAAAGCTACAAAATTAAGAATTACATGCAACTTTAGGTGTTTGATCGGTAGAACTCGATGCTTTAATAAATTATTGACTGAATTACAGTTTTAGTTTTTCTATTTTTACTGATTCGTAAAATTGGTCCATCTATTTTAAAAATTGACAATTTTGGTCAATCCCTTTGATTTTTTAATTAAGAAATGATGACGTGACATGGTTTAAATAACGTGTTATATGATATAATGACGTAAAATGATTAACACACAAAATCAGAATAAAACACCGTAAAAATATAACTTTCAACTTTAGAAAATATTCATATTTGTAGTTCAATCAATGACATATGAATAATTAATGCATCTAGATGATTTTATATCATGGAATTGTATCTCTCATTATTTAAAATACGTGAAATCGTCGTTTTTGATTCAAAAATTTGAGAGAGAGACGAAAACAATTGACTTTTAAAATAGAGGGACCAATTTTGTGAATTGGTAAAATAAAGAAACCAAAACGCAATTAAATGTAAATTATTAAGCAAAATAACTTTAAATAGAATTGCTGCTAGAGTAACTTAATTCACCAATATATATATATATATATATATATATATATATATATATATATATATATTACATTATTGTATAAATAAAATTGTATATATAGTTTGAAATATATAATATTTGAATAATTACAAAACACAATAGAAACTCATGCCTCCCTTAACCTTAATTCTAATCCATTTAATATCCTAAATAACACGTAAATCAACATATTTTCTGTCTATTTTCCTCTAAATATATGTATTTCTATTGCATTAAATATATCATACCATTCAACCTATAAAAAATGGGCGACTATGAAAATAATTTTACCATTGAAATGTATTATTATTCTTTCAATGAAGTAAGTATTTAATCTAGACGGTTATAATTGTTGGGCGGCTATGCATTTATTGTTAAGAGGATTTTAAGGTGTGATACTAATGCATGAAAAGTAATTATTTTGTTCACTTAATGATGCAATATTTTGCTTAATACTAAGATACACATGACTCTACTTAATAAGTATGTATAAGATTATTAATGTATGTGCAAAATTCTAGTTAATACCAACGCACGTAATACTAAATTTTTGTCCACTTCACGATGGTTAACTATGTGTATTTGAAATATCCATGCAAGACTCTATTTTTCTAAAAGAGCTCCCTCTCCCCTTCTCTCTCATGTATCTCAATCTCTCTTTCATGCATGATTGGATATCCTTAAGTCCTTCAATCTAAAAGCTATTAAGTCTTGCTACCACTAATCCAAAAACCTACTAATCATCCTTTAATTTCTGCCCATTTTCCTCTAATTATGTGCATTCTTATTGCATTAAATGCACCAGACCTCTAAATGAGCTATTATTACAAATCCAATACATTGGATTGTGATGTTCATCCAATGCATGAATGAATTAGTTGTGATGCTTGGGAGTTTGATGAAAAATTAATTGCTAATACTTGAGAATTTGATGAACGGATATGATTCATAAGAATTTGGAATGTTTCGTTGATACCTATAAACAATTAAACGCATTAGACCATTATCCTTGAAAAAATGGATGCATATGTTGATACCATTAGGTTAAATGTGTCGATAATCATTCAATGTATGAATCATTTAATTTGGATGAATACGTTGATACACATGTATTAGAATGTGTTGCTAATCATTAAATGCAGTGAACATTTAATCTAGGCGACTCTAATTAAATGCAATGGACGAATTACAAGGCTTCAAAATGTCTGGTCTTCTTTCATCACCCCTATATTTTGTTTTTGAATTCTACATAGCTTAGTTTTCGAATTCTACCTTTTAGATTGATTTCTGCATACTACACAAGGCTTTATTTTTAAGTATTGTTTGATATGGTTGGGCATATATGATGCTCTAACATTGCATGATTTGAAAGATATTTTTGTCGATCATATTCTTACTATTTAGCTCCCATTTGTGTTTGTTAAGATTTTATAAGAGATGTCAATTTTGTGATATTTTTCTTTTATTTTATGTTTCTACTAAAGCACCTGTAGATTCAAATATTGTTTTGAATAAAGACAAATATCTAAACGCAATGAAGATGAAGTATATGATATATCATTTGGAAGTCTACATACCTTATGTAGGGTTATTTTTACGATATTTTCCTAAATAATTTATTTGTATATTTTTGATGTATCTTTAAATTTTTCTTATAGTAATTATCAATATTTAAAATGTTTTTTTTCTTATAATAGTGATTTGACGGAGTATTAATTTATCAATTTTAATGGACTACTAACTATTCTGATCAGATGGAGATGCAATGTGTTGTATATCTATTTTAATAAAATTTCAATGTTTATCTAGACTAAAATTATTTTTAGTGTTTTAATTACTTCTAGTAAAATTTATCTATGAAAATATTTAAAGCAAATTTTTAATTTTTCCTTGCAAAATAAATTATAGTAAAGATAATTTTCATCCAACACATATTTTACCTCGTGTATTGCACTGGTTGAAATATAAGCTCAGTGTTTAAAGATTTCAAAATTAGGCTCCGTGATATTGACTTCTTTATACATTAAACTGTTTTTTTTTTTAAAAGTCAATATTAATGTATATGGATTTACCTATTTTTGCTTAACAACATTGTCTGCTCATTGTTTACATGTTCCGCAAGTAATTTATAAAAGAAAAATTGACCCCATACCCCCACAATTGTCCCTGTACCCCCACATTTTTTCAAAAATACCAAAAATACCCTCAATTTTTTTTTACTTTTTTTCCAAAATTCACATTCAATTTCACTTTTTACCATTCCACAGTTTCCGGAACTGTAAAAAAAAGATTTCCGGTAAGTATAAGTTTTCCGGTAGTTTCCGGAATACTTTTTTGAAGAATTCCGGTACAGAAGGCTGTTCCGGAAAACTTGATTCAAGATTTCCGGTACATAGGGTGTTACCGGAAAACTTTTAAAAAGATTTCCAGTACAGAAGGTTTTTTTCCGGAAAAGTTAAAAAAAGTTTTCCGGTACAGAAGGAAAAAAATTGGTTCCAGAAATGTTTTTCCATCTTTTCCGGTACAGAACCAATGTTCCGGAAATCTTCATTGACAAGTTTTCCGGTACAGAACTTTTTTTAAAAAAAAAAAATTAATTTTTATTAATTTTATTAATTTTTTAAATGTTTACAGGTATGGATAAACCCCTGCTAATATTGGATAAAACATGCGTCGATACTACAAACATTTTTGACACATATCAGGTATATTAATTATATTTAATATTAAAATTGTAAAACTAAATTATTGTGATTAATTATAATTTATTAAATATTTTATTTCAGATATTTGATACAAGGGACGCTGTTGTGAAATGGGCAAAAGAAATTGGTATAAGAAATAAAGTTACTGTTATCATCAAAAGATCGGATATAGAGACAGGAGAGAGGGGGAGGAGAAATAAAATAATATTTGGTTGTGACAAAGGAGGAAGATACAAATCTGCTGATAGTTCAACTCGAAGTTCAACAAAAAAGTGTGATTGTCCTTTCAAGCTTAGATCAAAACCATTAAAAGATGGTTCAGGATGGACAATTAAAGTAATTTGTGGAGTTCACAACCATGAATTACCTGATACTTTGGAGGGGCATGCATTTGTTGGACGCTTAGATGAAGAAGAAAAAAAGCATGTTAATGAGTTAACAAAATATAATGTTGCACCGAGACACATATTACTATCATTGCAAGATCGAGATAAGAATAATGTTACTAAGATCTCACAAGTATATAAACAGAGGAGTACGATTCGATTGCACGTGAGAGGTAATAGAACAGAGATGCAACATTTATTCAAGTTAATTGAGGATGCAAAATATGTGTGTTGGAATAGAAAGCGTGAAGACTCAGATGTTATGAAAGATATTTTTTGGGCGCATCCAGATTCAGTGAAGTTGTTGAATTTTTGTTTCCGATTGTGTTGATTATGGACAATACCTACAAAACCAATAAATACAGGATGCCATTACTTGAAATTGTTGGTATGACATCAACAGAGATGACATTTGTAGTTGGATTTGGTTATTTGGAATGTGAGCGGGAAGAAAACTTTTGCTGGGCATTAGAGAGGCTAAAAGAACTGTTTGGCACACAAAACAAATTTCCTAAAGTAATTGTGACAGACAGAGATCTTGCATTGATGAATGCAGTTCGTGTTGTATTTCCACATGCTGTTAATTAGCTTTGTCGATTTCATATCGACAAAAATGTTGGAGCAAAATGCAGTCAATATGTCTTAAAAGATAGACAAGAGCTGGTATTGCATATGTGGAAAGACATTATGTATTGCAGTGATGAAAAAGAGTATATAATGCGTTTGCAAAAGTTTGAGCAATCATGTGTCGACAATAAAGAGTTTGTTGACTATGTCAAAGACACTTGGATGACTCCTAATAAAGAAAGGTTTGTTGAAGCATGGACAAATCGAGTAATGCATATGGGGAACACAACGAGTAACAGGTATGTCATGTGACTCTAAAAATTTGATTTTGTAATTATATTATATATTGTTGGCATGCTCAATTGTGACAATTTACATGTAATGATAGGGTTGAGTCAGCTCATTGGAAACTAAAGTTAATGTTGGAACACAGCATGGGTGACATGTGCAAATGTTGGGAAGCTATGAACAATATGATTAGATTGTAGCATAAAAAAATCAGAGGTTCATTTCAGAAAAGCTTCTACGACGAAGATCATGAACACAACATTCCATTTTATTAGAGATTGAATACATTTGTCTCTAGAGAAGCTCAAAGACGTATTGCTGTAGAATATGAGAAAGTTGAGTGGGTGGGTACTGATTCATCTGTATGTGGATGCTCTCTTAGAAGGACATACGGGTTACCTTGTGCTTGTGAATTGGAAAAATATAAATTGATGGGTGAACCAATTCCTCTAGATTATGTGGATTCTCAATGGAGAAAATTAAGCATGGAATGCGAACTCCAAGACACAGAAGATGGATCAGAATTAGATATGTCTACAGAGATGAATGCCTTGTGGAAACGGTTTCGATCACTTGATGTGATTGGAAAACGAGTGTTGAAGGGGAAGGTGCGTGAACTTGCTTTTCCAACTATAAGTTCAATGTGTCCACCACTTGAAAAAGTTAAAACCAAAGGTCGTGTAAAGAAGAGTAAAGGTAAGAAGCCAGATGGGTATGATGTATATCGAGACCCTTCTTACTTTGAGCATGTTAATGCAACATATTGTGAAGACCTTGGTTCACAACCGTCTCAGTCATCAAAGAAGAGACAACCCTCCCAATCTCAGTCATCAAAGAATAGACAACCCTCTCAGTCATCTCAATCCTCAAAGTATAAGTTGTGGAAATAATTTCCTGAAGTTATTCTGCCATACATTGATGACATATTTGATGTGGTAGCGGATGGAAATTGTGGTTTTCGCGCCATTGCATTATTGCTTGGATACGGTGAGGAGTCTTGGTATTTGGTCCACAATACTTTGGACCATGAGATTGGTTCGCATGTAACTCCGTATGATAGACTGTTCCCAGGACGCATAAGAGAATTAAGAGATTCGTTGCAGATATCAAGCTTGGGTGTTCAACCCATAGATAAATGGTTGTCCATACCTGATATGGGTTACGTGATAGCGACAACATATAATATTATTCTCGTCACGTTTGGTCAGACACTTTCAATGACTTTCTTTCCTATGAGGGGTTCACATTCAGGATCGACAACAAATGATCGTATCATATGTATTGGTTTTGTTAATGGAAATCATTGGGTGCCGGTAAATTTCTCTAATTTTCTTATGTATCAATATATTGTTATTTTATTTATTTATTTATTTATTTATTAATTTTATGATCTTATTTTGCAGTTAAAGATGAAAGATGGATTCCCGATGCCAGATATTGCACCAGGTTGGAAGAAATATCGCACTGATGAAACAACTTCTTGGGCAATAGCATATACAAGGCGTCTGCAAAATTGGGGCTATTTATTAGGTCATTTGCCACAAAATCCACCTACAGAATCTGTAGATGCAATGTCATTAGATGAACCTTAATGCTTTAAAACTGTTACAAATTCATCTTGTTATTTTAGTTTACTATCGCTCTATTTCATCTTGTTATTATTTATTTTCATTATAGTTCATCCCAAATAATAGAAATTAAACGACATAACGTATTTATATAGATATGAAACCAAAATAAATAAATATGAAACCAAACTAAATTAAACGACATAATGTATTTATAATAGATGTTCAAAATAAATTAAACTACATAACAATAAACTACATCAAAACCCATAAATGTTCAAAAGCACTACTCATCATATCTCAACCACTAATCACTAGTATGACGGCGCGACAAATATAAAGCTTTGTAAAAAGCCTTATACACCTCATCATCTGGAGTAGCCTCAACTTCATTCAATCCCTCCTGTATCAGATCAGCGATCTGCTGTAGAACTGATGGCGGCTGTGAAGTAGAACCATCTGCAGCAGTGGTCAGGACACCATAATCTGGGACCTGGGGCACACCAGATGGTCGCACTAGTAGTGGATGAGATATGCGATAGAACCACTCCAAGTATCCCTCCTGACACTCTGATGGATATGTAGCATCACGGAGTCTGTGAAATAGCTCATTCACAATTTCCATATATCCCAGCCATTCGATATCTGCATCAGATAATCTAGAAAGAGCAGGAAGTGGCGGTGGTGGAATATGCTGGATATAACCAAACTGTCTAAGACACCTCTCTGGTTGATATGCCACTGTTGTGCTGCATAGTCGGAGGTGACCAGTGTATAACATGATATGATAAAAGGGAACCACATCCCTATGATTCTCCCATGGTCTCCATATGACTTCAGCAGGTGTCAGTGCGTCAATCATACATCTATACTCATGGGTCTTGTGCTTGCCTTGCTTATAGCTCCATCTATTCATTCGGGCAATGCACTGAACATTAGCACCCTGATCACCTCTTTTACAAATATCTGGAAAATATTCGTATATCCAACACTGTTGCAAATAAATATAAATGAATTAAGTATAAACATAAAAATAAATAATTATGTAATAAAATAATTATAAAATTAAATATAAATAAATCATAATTATTTATTACCTGCAGTAGAGACATATATCCACCTAACTGTTTCGTGTCGTAACAGCTAGCATCAGAGAGGTACTTATACAGAACTACCAGTGCAGCACTACCCCAAGCGTATCTACTGGTACCGTCTAAATCTCTGAACATAGGAAGGTACTTCGCATCGACCAGTGTATGACTCTTATCTGCCAAGATAGTACTCCCTATCAGATTCAGCAAATACACCCGTGCTGCACAATCAAATCGTTCGGCCTGACACTGCCTTCTGAACACATCTTTCAGCCAATCCAGCCTGTAGTGTGCACCCCTGGTTTTTTTAGTTTCCTCCCATATCTCTTCAGGAGGCACACCTAATAAAGTAACGGCAAGATTACATGCCGATACTCTATCTATGTCAGCTGGTGGAGTGTAGAACTCACCCCGAATAGGAATGCCTAACAAATTGGCAACATCGTCCAGAGTTATCGTCATTTCACCAAAAGACATGTGAAATGACGATGTCTCTGGGTGCCATCTTTCCACAAAAGCAGAAATCAAGCTGTTGTCAATCAGCTTCAGACTCCCCCACTGGAGTGGTCCTAACCCAGATACATTCACCCACGTCTCTATACTTCGCGGGAGAACGGGTGGAGTAAATTGTTGCAATTTTTTTCCATGTGCAACAATTTTTAACATTGGCCGCTCCTGCATATAATATTAAAATGCACCATAAATATATAATATAAATAATAATTAACTTTAATACACTATAAATAATAATTAATTTAACGTTAATTAAATTTGGACGATAAATAATTATTAATTTAACGTTAATTAACTATATAACATAAATAATAATTAATTTAAATTTAATTAAATATATAACATAAATAATTATTAATTTAACGTTAATTTACTATATAACATAAATAATAATTAATTTAAATTTAATTAAATATATACTAATTTAACTTTAATTAAATATATACCATAAATAATAATTAATTTAAATTTATTTAAATATATAACATAATTAATAATTAACTATAATATAACATAAATAATAATTAATTTAACTTACTTCGCCAAACCAGAGTCTCGCCGACACATGATGCCGGTATTGACTAAGGACCGACAGATCATCCGGCCCTCCAAGAAACCGAGTCAGTACAGGTGCCTCCCTCCTATGCACAGGTGCCTCCCTCCTCTGCACAGGTGCCTCGGCCTGTACAGGTACCTCCTCCTGTACAGGTACCTCCTCATGCTCCTCTTCATCCTCCTCCTCATCCTCCTCCTGTATAGGTACATTCTCATGCACCTGATGCTCCTGAGGTACCGCATCATGTACTGCCTGAACCTCCTCAGCAATAGAGATATCAACCTGGTCCTCCATACTATCATCTTCCATCATAAATCGCCGCCTTCTACGCGAGGCAGTCGGACGAACTCTATCAGGACCAGCGTACATAGATGATGAACCTTCAAAATCATGCGGTCTTGCAATCACTTTACCATCTTTACCTCTAGCTCTACCCACTGAAAAAAAATAAAATAAACAAAATCAGATAAATTAAATAAATACCAACATAATAAAAAAAAAATAATTTTTTTTTAAAAAAAAACCAAATTACCGGAAAACTTGTGTGTGAAGTTTTTCGGAAACTTCCGGAAAATTCACAGACAAGGTTTCCGATATCGAACAATTTCCGGAGAACTTGAAAAAATATTTCCGGTAACTTTCGAAACACTTTTTTTAACATATCCGGTAGTACAAAGTTTCCGGAGAACTTGAAAAAAGATTTCCGGAAACTTCTGGAACACTTTTTTAGACATTTCCGGTAATATGCTCTGTACTGGAATTCTTTTTTCAAGTTTTCCGGAGTATTGTTCTGTACCGGAAATCTTGAAAAAAGTTTTCCGGTAAAATGGAAAATTTTGACTTACTTCTTGTGTACCGGAAATGTGAAAGTGAGGAAATGAAAAATTACTGTAGCTTTTATTATATACAAGGGTATTATGGTCTTTTTACAGCGTTTTGGGGGGTACAAGTATAAATGTGGGGGTACGGGATCAAATTTTCTTTATAAAACTTTGTGCTTCAAGCCCAACTTATAGCCTAAGTACTAGGCCTTTGTTAAGTGTATAACCAAACACTACTCGTTGGGCCAAGCCTGATTGCTTTGTTTTTCTCATTGCTCCAAATTTCCAATAAGCACACAACAAAAACTTAGTTATTGTTTCTTTTATGATAGTATAACAACTGCTGTAGAAAAAACTGAACAAAAGTAAAAAGAAATCAAATTAGTTCATTTATAATCATCATCATATTCAATAGATATAAGGTTACTTTGTGGTTGAGCTGAAAAAATTAAGAAAAAAATATAAAAAGTCTCTACCCTATCTTTAGTATAATACTAACAATACTAATATTAATTGTTCCAAATAAATAATCACATTTCTATAAGTGTATTTCGCACTAATCGAGTGATTTCAAGTTTAGTATACAATGGTGGTTGAGATAAGTATACAATCAACATGAGTTAGTTGGTCAAAGTATACAATCAACATAGTTTTATATTGTCGAAAACTAATTATGTAGGTTGTGTGAATTGACTTAAAGGGTTGTGAATCGATTTATAAGTTTCTTGGAAGCTCATGATTTTATCCTAAAGTAGTGTGAATCAATTCACAAGTGTGTGAGTCGATTAACAAAACCTCATGAAAGTTTGTGAGTCGATTCACATGATAGGTGAGTTGATTCACAAGTTCTCAAACACTTAGAATGAGATCAGTACCTATATGTAAATATATTTACAAACTTGTTAGTTGATTTACAAAGTTAAAAATCACTCAAGAAATATTTTTGATGCATATCAAAGTGTACCAACATGTTCCTATCATGCAACTAATGTTATGCATGATAAATTAAGGTTTTCAAAGTAAACAATTAAGATACACACAAAACATCTAACTAAATAAGGAAACCTAGTTTTGACATCTATAAAAAATACTATGTCTATCTTAGGTAAACATGCAATTACACCACCATCATCGAAGAAGATAAAGGATTAAGGAAAATATGATCTTGAATAGGGACCAAAGCTTATTCATTCGAAGAAGGAGTGGAGTTAGGTGATTTGAAAAGCGATAGAGTAGAACTAATGCTGGAGTTAGTGCTGTCGACACTATAGCTGAAAGATTGATTTCAATAATAAGGTTGAAACATGGTTTTTTGTCAAGGAAAATGAAGAAAGATTCAAATTGGGGGTTTGAAAATTCAAAGATGCAGATGAAGGTAAAGTAATCAAATCTATATATCCGTTCCTATTTATAGCAGGAAGTTAATTAATGCAAAATGACAATTGAAATATTTATTGATCAGTCAAATCGTGTATTGTCTTAGATATTGGATTAACTATTAAACAAAAGACGAAATAGTAAAACATCTATTTTCTGTCTTAACTAAGTAATGATTACGGTGTTAATTGATTCGCGCCACACTATCTCAATTGCCTGAATTGATTAATGTGACACAGATGTACATTTGTTTACGCTCAAAATATTATGAATTGTTAGCCAATAAAACAGCGGACGAGCCAAACATAATATTATCCGAATCAAAAATAGTCGAGACAATCATGAATCGATTATGAATAAGACAAAGGCAAAGGAGTTGCATTTAGCTCTGTAACACAATATTATTCGATTTATGAAAATCAAATATAGTAAAAAAAGTTGGCGTTAATTGATAATTTGGTGGGAAACACTAATTAGTGACGACTATTTTTTCGAACTCAGGATCAAGATAGGAAGAATAACGCATGCGGGCATAAATATGAGTCGAGTGAATGTAGGAATTGCAGTTAAACAAAGACAATCCATGAGTTGTGGTTGATAGAATTTAGGCTTAATTGCAATTTTAATCCCCTTATTTTTACTGATTCATGAAATTGATCCACCTATTTTAAAAGTCGATAGTTTTGGTCCCTCACTTTGATTTTTTAACTAAAAAATGATAATGTGAGATGTTTTAAATAACATGACATATGATACAATATTGTAGAATGATTAACACATATGAAACCGGAACAAAACGCAGTAGAAGCTTAGATTTCAACTTCAAATTTTTTTTCTTCATATTTTTAATTTAATTATTGACATATAAATAATTAATGCATTTAGATGGTTCTATATCATAGAATTGTATGTCACGTCATTAAAAATATGTCGAATCGTCATTTTTTAGTTCAAAAATCTAAAAGAAATATTAAAACTGTCGACTTTTAAAATAGAGGGACCAATTTTCTGAATTAATAATAATTATCATTTGGTCAATCAATCAAACAACTATTTTTTATTCACCTTTTAAATTTACAATTATTGCACTTATGTTTTAGATACAAAAGATATTTGTCATTGTCTTACTAGAGAATTACTTATTTACAACTTTTTTTAGCCGATTCTGCGAAAATTCTTGGTTAACAGGAAAAAAATCATCACATACTATATGATTTATGGTTGAGAGTACTAGTTTGACTATAAGTGGTAGATTTTATTCGAGTATAAAGATTTATGAATGATGAGATTCGTTTGACCGATCTGTGTGTCGACCACATATTGAAAGGCTGCATGTTACTGTTGAAACTTGAAATTACAAAATTAAAGTTGGTTGTCATTTATCAATTTTTTAGTCATAGGTTCCTTTTATATATCTAATCATTGTTAAACTAAAAGCTGGGAAAGTAAAGCAAGATTAGTGAACCTAACTGATTCAACTTTTTGTGCGTCAAATTGGTGGTCATACAAGAACCTCCGCTTCAGTCTTCTCTCCCGTTTGATGGTGGAAATTCAACCACCTCCCATCAATTTTGGAATGAATAATTTTACCTCCTTCCCTATATACTCTATAATAGAGTTTGTTAAGACACAAGTAAACGAGGCAGCTCATACGCCAACAAGAGTACTAGTTACATTTATAACTAATATTTTTATTTTTATTGATATCTCAAATTAAGAAAGTTATTTGTAATATTAAATTTGTTGACAATTTAAAAACAGAGTTAGGCTCCGTTTGATAAAATTAAGCTATAAACTAGCTAATAGCTGAAAAGCTAAATAATAACTGAGATGACTTATAATTGAAAAACTAATTAATTGAAATTAAAGTGTTTGGTAAATTTAGCTTCTAACAATATAAAATGACATAAAATAACATAATTATTTAATTTAAAATAATAAAAAATGTGACATTTTTATCCAATCTTCTGCCTATTGTTTTACTCAATCAATTTATTTTTTACTCAATTCATTTTCCTACTTCACTTTATTTTTTATGTTTTCTTCTTCTCCATATTCTCATCTCTGTAATTGAAACATCATTCTTTATATTAGGAATTCTCCTCCTCCCAATGTGATTGCTCATTTCACTCCTTACGTCTTTCATGTTTTCTCCTCTCTTTATCCCTTACTATATTTCTCTCATTTATGACTTTTGTGGTAGAAAATCCAAATAATGTAACAAAGCCATGAAATAAAAAAAAACCATGCAATTCATTTATTTTTTTGGGTACACCATTTACTTTTTTTTTTATTACAATATAACCATAAATTTGAAGAGTTCTCCAAAAGTTTAACAAATCTCATGCGTATAAATAGTAATCATTGACGGTTTACAATTTGACATCAAAAGTAAATTTAACTTTATGAATTTTTTGTTAGATGAATAAGATGAAATTTTTTTTGAGTTATTTTGGCAAAAAAATTAAAGAAATTGAGTTCAGCTCTATTCATGCATGCCTTTGTCAATTTTGTGTTATGTGACTGAGATTCTTGCCATGCATGCATGAAGTAATAGTACCACCTTTAACAAAAAAACATAAGTTATAACACCGAGAAGAAGATACTATAGATAGTGGGTTAATAGTAAGTTAGTGGAGTGATTACGTTTTATATATAAAAAATAATAAAAATAAATTAATAAAGTTATAAATGAAAAAATGTAAAATGTTATAAGTTATAAGCTCAAACATTATTTGAAATAGCGTCTCATAATAAGCTATAAGCTTGTGATAAAAACTTGTTTATTAAACACATCTCATTTAATCCAACAAGTTTATAAGGTAGTTTAATAAACTATAAGCTAATTTTCTGACGTTACCAAACAATGCCTTAAATTTATAGTTTTATGGTAGTATTTATTACATATCGTAAAAAAAGATAAAACATAATTAAAAATAAAATATTAAATAAATAATTAATATAATCGAAAAAGTTGAAAAGAATTTTATAAAAAGGGATAAAGAAAATCTAAAGAGAGTCTTTAATTATCTTTAAGAACGGTGGTAGTATATACAACCCATGTATAGATTTTTTATTAGCGAAAAATTCATTATAGTAGAAAAATCCAATTCCATCGTTATAGTAGAAAAACTCTTCTCAATTTCTACGTAGAGATCCCACCTTATAAAGTACTTAAAAGTTGGACAAAGATAATACTATAAACTCCTTCTAACAAAAATCATAATGTCCCCGACTCAAACTTATTCAACTCGTGAGAATACTGTTATTGTGATATATGAATTAAATCACATCCATCTAACAAAAGCCACCGGGACAGATTAGAGCTTTAATTTAACAACCAACGCGTGGAGTTGTTATATACATAACATATATTGACGGGAACCTCTGCTAATAACACCACTAAATTTTTAATATTTACACTTTTGAATTATTTTAAAATAATTAATATTTATTTATTAAATTATATAAAAAAAAACAAGTTGAGATTTTTCTACCTTTTCTTCCATGCCAATTCACTTTGGTGGTTGAGCGGAGTCTTTCGAGAGAGGAAAAGTAGGAGTTTTGAACCCTAATAATAATTTTAATTTTAAAATAAAAAAATTTTAAAAAATAATTTATTAAATTTAAGGGAATTAAATTGTAAAGATAAATACAGGAAAACAACTAATTTGATTAACTTAATACACACTTATTAGTTAAAAAATTAACAATACTGATGCACTATGTTTTTTCAAGAGTATCATATAAATTGCCAATTAATGATAAAGATTAATTAGTAGATTTACATACCATCGCAAGAATTGATTTCCTAGAGTAAAAATACTGAGGCTGTACCTACTTTACAGTTTGAACTACTTCGAGTAACATTAAGAATCTTGTGAGTATATATATATATACATATATATGTTGATTGATGGAGAATGAATGTTGAAGGAATAATGGCGATTCCTCCCTATAGCTCACGGTGCTTATTTGACTTAATGATCACGATAGAATATGGCACCAACATAAAAAATAGTTTGTGGTGCTAAGTATGCTACCAACTCAAAAGTTCAATCAATGAACTACAGTACTAAGCAGTAGCCACAAAATCTTTTGTTAATAATATATTTCATTTTAAAATGTATTTTATTTGCGGGAAGTTAGAGTGTGTGTTCTATATATATGTGTGCAATAAGAGTGGTCTTGTCTCATCAGCTTTAGTGCTTGCATGAGATTTGAGTTAGGAAGAAATTATACTTGCTTAAGGTTTCCCATCCCCTACCCCTAATTCTCTCGTGTAGCATGGCAATGAGTCACGCAACTTTGGCATTTGCCTTTGGCATGCTAGGTATATGTATAAATATTAAAATAATACTAAGATTGTTTCATTTATATATACCATACTTTAACTATAAAGCAAATTAAATAATTCATATATATTTTCCTTTTTGGATTCCCAGGCAATGTCATTTCTTTCATGGTATTCTTGGCTCCAATGTAAGTATATACTACACGTCCATATAAAGATAGATAGATTGGTTTAGTTTTTGCTATAAAAATTGTATTATGGAATATATGTGAACCTAGGAACTTTGAATGAATATTATACAGGACAACATTTTACCGGATTTACAAGAAGAAATCGACGGAGGGGTTTCAATCACTACCTTATCTTGTGGCATTATTCAGTTCTATGCTCTGGTTGTACTATGCATTAGTCAAAAGAGATGAATTTCTCCTAATTACCATTAACTCATTTGGATGCCTTGTAGAGATCATTTACATCGTCTTGTACATCACCTATGCGCCCAAGGATGCTAGGGTAATTGCCCTCTATACCTACCTTTATTTCCATCCATAAGAATAAGGACTTGGATTGCCTACATTTAACAATTTCCGCTCTCACGTAGACAATGTGTATCTAAATTTGTTAGAATATAGCTTTCAAACTTCGCATATACCATTTAAAAAAAAATTTAAAATTTAGATCTTTTGATCTCAATCAAACGATCACTAACATTTATTTTTTGATAAACAAATATTAGTAAGTTAGTTGTTAGATAAGTTTTCCTAAGTTTGAATACAGGACCTCCTTCTTATAAGTCATTCAACGTCATTTAACTCACCAATCGAACTACCTATTCATAACATGTTGACTGCATGGAATTTTTGGCCGGAGGCATATTTATATTACGTGTGTTTTTTTTTTTTTCATTACTAAAATGTTGTTCATTAATTAATTAATTGCAGAAGTTAACTGTTAAGCTACTTTTGGCAATGAACATGGGGTCCTTTGGTTTGATCCTCTCAGTGACACACTACGCCTTGCATGGTGCACTTCGTGTCCAAGTTCTTGGATGGATTTGTGTTTCTATATCAGTCAGTGTCTTTGCAGCACCACTAACCATTGTGGTAAACAAACATACCTCTATTTTATAAACATACCTCTATTTTATTCTTCAACTATATTGCTTTGCCTGTTGTTCTAATTGTGTGGAACTATATTAATGAAAATGCAGGCACAAGTTGTTCGAACAAAGAGTGTTGAGTTTATGCCTTTCAATTTGTCATTTACTCTCACATTGAGTGCCATAATGTGGTTTGGTTATGGTCTTTTCCTCAAAGACATATGCATTGCTGTAAGTGTTAATTGTTTTAATATTATTAATTTGGAGAAAATTTGATGAATAAATGACAATGAATATTTATGTGATGTGTAGCTCCCAAATGTGCTGGGTTTTGTTCTGGGGTTGGTTCAGATGATTCTGTATGGCATATACCGGAATGGTAATAAAAAGGCAGCAGTTAAAAACGTTGTTAACTCATTAGAAAATGGTGAAGTGTTTCTAGTGCAGGAAGATCGTGAGATAGGAAAGAAGAGCGAAGAAGAGAAAAATAAAAGCATGGAAACAGAGTACCAATGCGCAGTCTAATATATATCTTACTATATATTCTTCCTTAATTTGTAGCTACTACATATGCTAGATAGTTATTCCAACATTATTGTGTGTTGTCTGTATTCTTTCTTTTTGTTTCTTTTCCTGAGGCTGGAGGGTGAATAAATTTTATCATCATAACTGTGTTACAAAAGTCATTCATTGTTTACAAGAACCATTGTTGAGTTCAACAAAGTAGAATAACAAAAAAAAGATAATGATTCTAAGACAACTTATATAACACTTTTAACTTCAGATGAATAATACAATTTAAGAAAAAGAAAATAAAATTGTAATAATTAATGAAAATATATATAGTGTAACTAATTGATGAAGAAAATGATAGTAATCAAAGTGCATAATTCATATAAGTCTTTGATCTAGTTTTAACTCTCTTGAAAATTTATCGGCATTTCCACAACACTTACTCTTTGAATTAACAACTCAAATCTTATTGATTGCCAAATTCCAAATTTTGGCAAAGAAAATAAAAATTTAATTACCATGGGTAGAAACACAGTTACATGATAATGCATGATAGTGGATTAATAACCATAGGATATAAGCACCCATAATGAAAAATTGTTTACCAACCATAAGAAAGAAACAAAAAGAAAAATAATATTTAACTACCATAGAGTCGCTACACCAAAGTTAACTTTTCATAGCACAAATAACATAACGTTTATATTATAAGTGCTATTAAAAATTACACAAATAAACAAATTATAGCGTTTATATAACAAGCGCTATTAAAAATTACACTACACCAAAATTGAGATTTAATAGTGTTGGAAAAACCAGAGATAATTAGAAATAACTATCTCAATAATGCGGAATATTTTTACCCCACCTGTGCAGATAAATGACAAACAAAAAGTACAATTCCAAGAGCAATAATAATTGGCAGAAAATTAAATATGAGACAAACACAATTTTAACGTGAAAAACTTCCCTCAAATTGAGAGAATAAAAACCATGGGACCTAGTCCAGTAAAAAACTTCTACTATAATAATTAATGCGTACACCAGAGTATTCCTAATAATAATAAGGAATATCAATCACTCTTCCTAATAACAATAGGGAATATCAATCAACAACAACAACCTTATAACAACCTTCCACTAAAGTGGGTATGCCAAAGTAACTCTCAGATAAAGTAAAACTACTCAGCTGTTACCACCACTGGAACTGAATTCCTTTCCTTTTCTCTGGCTGCCGGGCGTGCGTACGTGCGGTTACTGTTGCTGTTTTGGTTGTTTGCCTTTGCGTTAGGGATTTGAGATCCCTTTATTTCCTTTTATTTTCCTTTACATGGGTCAAGCCCAATAAACCATATATTTTTTTTTCTTTTTCTTTTATTTCAATAATAATGATAGTACTAATAAAATTGGTGGGTTCCACTTGGGGAGTGAACTCACCCAACAAATCTCCCCCTCACGACTCAAGTGGGAAGGTACTGCTCAACCATGCCGACCTTCTTTCTACACTATATCATCTTCGACACAGACAAGGTTTTCGTAATCATATATGATTTTATCGGATTTACAAGAAGAAATCGACGGAGGGGTTTCAATCACTACCTTATCTTGTGGCATTATTTAGTTCCATACTCTGGTTGTACTATGCATTAGTCAAAAGAGATGAATTTCTCCTAATTACCATTAACTCATTAGGATGCCTTGTAGAGATCATTTACATCGTTTTGTACATCACCTATGCGCCCAAGGAAACTAGGGTAATTGCCCTCTATACCTACCTTTATTTCCATCCATAAGAATAAGGACTTGGATTGCCTACATTTAACAATTTCCGCTCTCACGTAGACAACAAGTATCTAAATTTGTTAGAATATAGGTTTCAAACTTCACATATACCATTTAAAAAAAATATTTAAATTTAGACCTTTTGATCTCAATCAAACGGCCACTAACATTTATTTTTTGATAAACAAATATTAGTAAGTTAGTAGTTAGATAAGTTTTCCTAAGTTTGAATCCAGGACCTCTTTCTTATAAGTCATTCAACTCACCAATCGAACTACCTATTCATAACATGTTGACTGCATGGAATTGTTGGCCGGAGGCATATCTATATTACGTGTGTTTTTTTTTTTTCATGACTAAAATGTTGTTCATTAATTAATTAATTGCAGAAGTTAACTGTTAAGCTACTTTTGGCAATGAACATGGGGTCCTTTGGTTTGATCCTCTCAGTGACACACTACGCCTTACATGGTGCACTTCGTGTCCAAGTTCTTGGATGGGTTTGTGTTCCTATATCAGTCAGTGTCTTTGCAGCACCACTAACCATTGTGATAAACAAACATACCTCTATTTTATTTTTCAACTGTATTTCTTTTCTGTTCTTCTAATTTTGTGGAGCTATATTAATGAAAATGCAGGCACAAGTTGTTCGGACAAAGAGTGTTGAGTTTATGCCTTTCAATTTGTCATTTACTCTCACATTGAGTGCCATAATGTGGTTTGGTTATGGTCTTTTCCTCAAAGACATATGCATTGCTGTAAGTGTTAATTGTTTTAATATTATTAATTTGGAGAAAATTTGATGAATAAATGACAATGAATATTTATGTGATGTGTAGCTCCAAAATGTGCTGGGTTTTGTTCTAGGGTTGGTTCAGATGATACTGTATGGCATATACAGGAATGGTGATAAAAAGGCAGTAGTTAAAAACGTTGTTAACTCATTAGAAAATGGTGAAGTGTTTCTAGTGCAAGAAGATCATGAGATAGGAAAGAAGAGCGAAGAAGAGAAAAATAAAAAGCATGGAAACAGAGTACCAATGCGCAGTCTAATATATATCTTACTATATATTCTTCCATAATTTGTAGCTGCTACATATGCTAGATAGTTATTCTGACATTATTGTGTGTTGTCTGTATTCTTTTATTTTTTTCATGATAGTTACCACCACTGGAACTGAATTTCTTTCCTTTTCTCTGGCTGTCGTGCGTGCGTGCGGTTACTGTTGCTGTTTTGGTTGTTTGCCTTTGCGTTAGGAACTTGAGATCCGATTTCACCTAACAAATAACACATATTAAATAGCGCTCATTTCTTTAAAGGGTTATTATTTTAAAAATAAAAAAGATATAGATACTATAGACAACACTTTTACGTTGTTTAAATATTAGTGTTGTCTAAGTATTGACACTTAGACAACGTTTATTAAAGGCGCAGTCTAAATTCTAATAAAAAATAACAAAAACTATAAAAAAAAAAAAACACTTCTTTAAAAAACGTTGTTTGTGTTTGATAAATTAAAAATAAAAAACACAATATTACAACGCGCTTATATAAAAAAACGCTATCTTAATGTTAAAGAATAACAGACCCAAAAAAAAAGTGTTAAAGAATATATTAAAGAAACTTGGTATATTATTTTGTCAAAGAAATTGGAAAATTGCTATATTATTTTTTCTTCCAATTTAGATTAATGTGTCTTTTCTTTTCCTTTCCTATAATTGCAAGCTACACAAATACATACACTTCTAGGGTGTAGTTTTTTATTTAGAATCAATTTGTTACTTTGAAGGGTTATAGCTGGCTATAGCCTATAGATTTTATTTTATTTTGGATACTCTTTAACTGTGTTAACATATAAAATGTGAGGCACTTGCTTTTGTACAATGCTTTTATGAGGTTTTCCAGTTTAATGAGCTCATATCAAACTTCTGGATATCTAAATACAATTCATTTTAATAGTTTTCGGTTATTTAATCTGTTAATACATGGAATTAATGCTTTCATTTGTTTCGTTATTGAACTTTTTTGCTTTGTGAATTTTTTTTTTTGTCTAATTAAACTTCTTTATCTTATAAGCCTAATTTTTAAGTCACTCACCATTACTCAATAAATTGGTTAACATTAATCTATTATCATCAATTTGTTTAATTTCTCAATCAATTTATAACATAAATTTTTAAATAATCAATTCATTCATCATATTTGGTAACTGGTTTATTCTAAACCAAAGTATTGCATTCATCCTATTTGGTAATTCACCAATTTTTACTATATTACAATGGCCACAATTTGCATTGTCAGTTTGCCACACACAATATTACATCAATCTTATATAAAATCAATTTCAAGTCTCTATTGAAATTTGTAAGTTTAGATTTCCTGCATTGAAGAAGTAAAATTGGTGTTCTCTTCAATTGTAAATAAAGTTCAACAATATTGGATAGCTACCATGGTAACATTATCTCATTTTTGAATTAATTATTTTTTGTGGTTTTGTACTATAATTTGGTTGTGCTTCTGCATTTCATGTTTGATAAGTCTACATTTAATATTTAATAAGTCTACATATTTTTTATATGACTATATTATATTGATTAGTTGTTGCGTAAATGTCAAGGTGATTTAAGTAACATGAAAAATGGTGGATTCAACATCCAATTAATGATTGTCACTTGGTGTTGATGTTGCTAGAGAATACTACTCCTAGCCGAAAAAGAAATTCTATATAAATTTTTTTTACTATGTTAAACATAGTTTGGTTAATGAGTTAATGGACAACGAAAAAAAATTTAAGTAGACACTAAAATAACTCTATTAATTTATCTTTATGGTGTTAATTTTTATTTCAATTTCATTGTGTATATCCTAGTATAATTATGAACTGAAATTTAAAACTTATATAATATTATTAAATATATAACAATGCAATTAAGATTTTTGTAATTTGTACAAATAGACACTTTTTTTTATCTTAGAAGAGATGATAAATTTCACCATAATTAACTCATACAAATGTGAGCGTCAAAGTTGAAACCAGGACAAGACGTTCAATCTAATAATATCGACATTTGTCAGTTGAGCTAAGTCTTAAAGACAAATAGATGATTATGGAATATATTTAATTAGCATAACACAATTTTGTTAAACTTGTAAAACATTAATTGTCATTTGCATCTTTGTAAACAATTTTCACAATTTTGAATTTTTTGATCTCTTAGTAAAATACATTGATAAATAATTAATTATTTCACTAAATCTTAGTTCTACAATATCAAAATAATTTTATATATCTTCAAACTCAACCACTATAACATGCTTATATTTTACAGCATATCTATTTAAAATATGATTTTTCACTCAAAATTAACACTTTTAACTATCTACACAATTTTTAAAAAATAAATAAATAAATTTCATGGAAAAACCCGCGCAATGTGTGAGTATACATCTAGTTATTATTAATTTTTATTTACTAATTGATGACTAACGTATAGTAATGTAACTATTTAGATCCTAATAAAATCTAAACAGATGGATAAAGATAACTCTACAAAATTCAAACAGTTAGATAAGAATATCCAACAAAGCACATAGTTTGTTGCATCACAAAACAATATCGTGGAAAATAAAGTATTCAAGATCATAGAATATGAAAAACATATAAGCTTACTTACTATTTAAGTCTCTTAACTATTTGGTAATTCTTAAATAGGTTTTGAATCTAAAAAAATTGTAATAAATTGTTACTTACCAAAAATATATTTATTTAGGGGCCTAATTACAACCTATATTTTATAGCCAATTGTAGCATATTTTCATTGATAATTGGCAAAACGCATATACAAATAGTCAAATCACTATAACAAACAAGCTCAAAAATTGTAAACTCTACAACCAAGTTTGTAATGCAGCTGATTATAGACCATTAGATTTAAATAAAAAAAAGTATCTCTCTTAAACAAATGGGCTAGAGCTTGTTTGACCATAAAATTAGTAGGAAATGATCCAATTTGACCTTTTTAGTATTATGGCAAAGTACAACATTATTGAAAATCATAGAAGGAGACATTTATGCGTTTGTTCACATAACAGAGTCTAGAATTTCAAATATTAAAATCACACATGTAAGTAGAAGGAGACATTTAACGTAAACATGCCATCAGTGATATACCTTTGCCTAATAAAAATATCAATTTAGAAAAAGTGTATAATCTGATCTAGAGACTGAGTAAACCCTGCCTTATTCAGAAGAAAATAAAAAATTAGATTCTTTCTTATCTTTGGAGTGTGCATCATGTTCTTTAGAATCAAAGTCTTTCCAAAGGTGAACTTCAATTCCACATCTCCAATACCAGCAACATTAGTGGTGTGAGAATCTCCCAACAACATTTTCTTATTTTCAGCAACAATGTATGTTTTAAACATAGCACAATCATAGCAGACATGGCGAGAGGCGTCAATGGCAATCCATGATCCACCAACAATGTTGATTTCAGTTATCAAAGCAACAAATTGCTCTTCAATCATGTTAGCATGTTGTGCAGAGCTTGGCATGTTCCTACACTTGGGTTCCATATGACCTGATTTTCCATATTTATAGCAAATGAATTGTGAGCCAGAGTCATTTCTAGGAGACCATTGTTGCTTCGCAGTTGGGACCAGAAGGGTTCTCATTGTTGTTGTTGTTCTTTAGATTGTGGTTCTGATTCTTGAGTGGTTTGCCAGTTGGCTTTAGAACTTCACTGATGAATTTCTTCTTGTTTTTTTTAAACAACTAGTACTTCATCTTTCTCGTCTTGCTTCCGGGATTCTTCCTCAATTCGGAGGCAGGTTATTAAACTCTCTAGAGAGATAATTTTTTTTATGCCTAAGAGAATTTTTGAAATCCTTAAGCAGGAGGCAGTTTTTCAATAATAACAGCAATTTGAAATTGTTCATTTAAAGTCATACATTCGAAGATGATCTCATGAACTATCTTCTAAACTTCATGGAATTGAGCTTCCACGGATCTGTCATCGATCATCTAATACTTGAGGTAGCGGCTCACAACATATTTTTAGCCCCAGCTTCCTCGGTATCATATTTCTTCTTTCAGAGCATCCTTTCTAGTTAAGAAAAATAGCATCTTTTATTGTCATCATTTGAAGTGACATCCATCAAAAAGAAACTGTTTATTGAAACCAAAAGCAACGGAACTAGATTTAGTAATCTCTTCAGTTGACATGGCAGAAAGAAACTTTTAAAATTGTTGTTTTTGAGTTTCAAAAAAAACTATTTTTAGAATAATTTTCAGCCACCGAAGATATTACTGTCTTGAGTCGCAAATTAGGTCGTTCTCTTTAAGACGTTTCGTAACACTGCTCAAATTTTTGCTAGGCAGACTATCAACCACGATGTTCCTAGGATAAGACCACTCATAAATAGAATAGACTACGACAGAAAACTGCTCTAAAACTGAAAGGACAGTGGTATTAGGACCATTCTAAATAAAATCGAAGGGTCAAAAAGAAAAGAAAGAAGTGACTCAAAAACACATCAAGCAAAAGAGGGAGAAGAGAGAAAGTTGAGAATTGCATTCAACTTTGATGTATTTTTCACAAGAGCTTGACACTCTTTTTATAGTTATGGAAGCTATCTCACATATGTATACTATTCAATGTGAGACTTTATTATTTATAGAGTTGAAAGCTAATCAATGTATGAAAACTTTCTTATATATAACTTTAACAATTTTTAAATTCACACACTAACACACTGTCTATCTTTCAACATAAATATATTTAATTATAAATTTAAATAAAATATTCTCAAAATATTTAGACTATATTATTTTATAGAAATATTTTTTTTAAGTGTTTGTATGATATCCATGAGTGAGACTATCATTTATACCCCTTTTAATAAAATTAATTTGTATAATTTAAAAAAGTGTTCAATTGAGACCAAGATAATTGTCGGGAGGAGAAGTATATGAGCGGTATATACCTTAACAGTAGAAAACCAGTGTGCTGCTTTACTGGCTAGACATATATATGGCTAGCATGTTGCTTTCGGTTATAATTTTGTATAGAAAATATATGCAAGTGTTATGCACTCTAGCTAGCTCTTAATATATAGCTCCTATATATGCATATGCTTGTACGAATGAACCTAGTCACTACTGCATGTTGTAATGGACGGTAGTGGTCTGCTATATATGGTAAAGTAAACCTTATTAATTGCTATATGTAAATAATTAATTCACCTAGCTAATACTCTCTACTCTCTCCCTCTAAGAATCAATGTTATTTAAAATATTTGTACATATATTAAGAAACGAAAATAATTTTAAAAAAAAAAAAAAAATTATTTTATCAAACTATTAATTTTAACTATAAATGAATTTTTCATTATTATTAATATAAAGTATAATAATACTTTAAAAATTGTATATTTAGTAATTATTGAAAGATAATATAAAAAAAAGTAATTAAAGTTGTATTCAAAATTATAAATAATATTAATTTTAAAATAATTCTTTATCAAAATAACACTCGTTAAGAGATGGAAGGAGGATATTTTATTGCTGTGGGATGGAAGATTCGATGAGCTGTTTCTAAGTTTGAATGCACACTGTTTTTTTAGCTAGCCAAAATGCCAGTGTTAAATAGTAACCTCTGATTTTATTCTTTGAAGAATCACTCACGATTAATTTTACAGCGTAAAAAGCATCATGATTCATGCTTGTTTGACTGTAATCTCCAGATATTATTCTTGTTTGAAGCTTAATGGTGGATGAGGCTTAATGTTTAACTGACCTCTGTCGACCACTAAACCAAAGACTGGGAAAGAGTCACTCTGTTCCAAACACAAAATTCAATACGTCCTTCTTCATTAATTTATTCTAAGCTCTTTTTTTAAGTTGTTAAAGTAAAGCATGATTAGTGAATCTGAGTTAATCAGCTTTTGTGTCTAAATGGTGGTCATGAATCATGATGCTAATTAACAAACTTTAGTTTCTCATTAGACGGTGGAAAAGGCAACCTTAAAATTTTTTGCCAAAAAAATAAAGCACTAAATGAACCGTGTATATTTCTTCACCCATATTTTGCGTCCAGCTATTTTCCTTCTTCGGGAACCATTTATTTATTACTCTCTCTTGTCATTATTATAACAGAAATTTTAGGGAATTTTTTATTTTATTTATAAAAAAAATTATAGTTTTTTAAAAGTATTTATTGTTTAAAAGACTTTTTTATTTTTATTTAATATTTTTCTTTTTAATATTAGTAAAATCATTCAATAAATCATAATTTTCTATGTATATATATTGGAAAAATGTTCAAAAGATTACAGCAATAAATAATTTGATTGGTATTATATATTTTTCTTTTCTTTATATATTAAAGAACACAGGGAGTAATTAGTAAAGCAGTATAGGTTTCTTTAATATATTCTCCATGCTGCTCCTCTCAAATGGAAAGCTCTATTTTTACCTCACAATCAATTTTTAACGAGAAATAAAAGAGAATATTCATCCAAAAACAACTTTTATTTTTCTTGTAAAGTTTCCTAAGGATAGTCTACTAATTTTATATGTCAAGGTACAAATTGAAGATATCTTATTTTACGTGGCTCAGTCAAAGTAGTGAACATTAACAATAACGAGAAAAAACTCTAAACTCGTGTCTTGGTCAAAGAAATGAGTAGTCAATCATCCTCTTTCCCACTTTATTATTATTATTATTATTATTATTATTATTATTATTATTATTATTATTATTATTATTATTATTATATGTGTGTGTTTGTAAGTGTAGGTGTGTGTGATTTGTGTGAGTTTGGGGGATGTGTTAGAGTGAATCATACTTTACACTAGAATTAGAACGTGGAAAGAAGACACTACTTCCTCAAGAAAAAAAATATTTATGTACACCTCTACAATCCATCCATTCATTAAATATATAGAAATAAATAGAGTGATGTAATATATTGATGATGTAATAGAATAAAAAAAATGAATTATTAGATGAATGCAAAAAAATGTGAATATTCAAATATAAAAACCTCTTCCTCAAAATACAATCACAAGGCCATTTACACGTGATTTTGCATGAAATCATTTTTAAGATAATACTTTATACCCTTTCACTTTTGTGATTTCTTTTTGAAAAAAATTGTTGCTAAAGAAATGAAAACTTCTTTTAAAGAACAATTTTTTACATTTTCAAAAATAATAAAATGTTTAAAATTTCTAATTTCATTATTTTAAGAAATGTATAATTAAAGTTCCATTTAGTAAAATTAAGCTATAAACTAACTGATAACTGAAAAAGCTGACTGATAGCTGAAAAATTAGTTGATACTTGATAATTGATGACTTATAATTGAAATTAAAGTGTTTGGTAAATTTAGCTTTTAACAATATAAAATGACATGATTATTTAATTTAAATTTTTATCTAATCTCTCATTGGTATTGTTTTACTCTATTTTCATTTTTTAATCAATTTTCCTACTTAATTTTTTTTTTGTCACATAATATACTTTTTTTTTATTACAATACAAACATAAATTTAAAGAGTTATCTAAAAGTTTAGTAAGGTTCATATGTATAAATAGTAATCGTAAAAACAATGCAATTCATTTAATGTTTACAATTTGACATAAAAAATGAATTTAACTTTATTACAATGATAAATTTGAAGATGAAGAAATAATAATAGATATAACAATACATACCTTAATAATTTCTTGTAAGATGAATAATATGAATTTTTTTTTTAGAGTTATTTTGACAAAGAATTAAAGAAATTTCCATCTACCGAGGAAAAAATATATGTGAAGGGTGAGAGAATAGTAAATGAATGAGGTAGTTATTTTGTATTACATAAGTCCTATAATAAGTTATAAGCTAATGAAAAAAAATTTATTTATCAAATATATCTGTTTTAATCCAACAAGTGTCTAAATGCTAAAAATTATTTTCATCTTAGCTCTTTTACAATGTTTCAAAGAACACTACTAAATCTTAGGAAATAAATCACACAAAATTAACAAAAATAAACACGTGTGACGATCTTGAAGAAAGAGAAAATGTGTAAGTTGGAAATGGACGAAAATCATGGAAGATAGCCCTTTGTAAAATAGAGTATTTATCTTCTCAAAAGTCTCTCATGTTTCACTAACAAATTATCATGAACATATATATATTTTATTAAATAAAAATGATTAAATAATATTTTAATCCCTATAAAATTTTAACATTTGAGTCACACAAAAAAATTCAACATTTTAATTTTAATTCTTGCAAAATAAAAATACAATTTTTATTCCCTACAAAATTATCATGCATCCAGTTTTAGTCCATATTATTAAGTCAACATATATTTTTGAATGAATATTTGAAAGAATTTTTACATCATTATAAAAAGTTCATTCACAAAAAATGAGTTCAAAATTTGATTTCTAAGCCTATATTTTCATTACTTTTATCTTGAGTTTTTTACATCTAAAAAAGCTCATTTAATTTATCCTAAGTTAAAAAATTCTAATTTCAAGTGGATGAACTTTTTCTAATGTTCTAAATATATTTGCAAAAAATCATTCAAAAAAATTAATGTTGAAGGACAATTAAACATATATCTTTTCAATAGGGACTAAAATTGTTTGCATGTTTTATTTCAGGAGAGATTAAAACAGTTTGTTGGATAATTTTGCATAACTAAAAATAGTATTTTTATTTTATAGGGAATAAAATTGAAATGTTGAAATTTTATAAGGACTAACAACATATTTAATCCAAATAAAACAAAAAATTGTATTAACAAAATATAGATAAAAAAATTAATGTCCTTAACTGCTAACTTAACTAACAAATGTCTATATTCTTATATTAGATATCTTGTCCTGAATTTGAATCAAAAACCTCGCAATTATATGAGTTAATTATTGCGATATTAAGAATATTAGATATCTTGTCCCAAATTTGAATCAAAAACCTCGCAGTTATATGAGTTAATTATTGCGATATTTATAATGTATTTTAAGATTAAAAAATGGAAAACAATAATCAATTCCCAAGTTTCAAACCATCCAAAACTAATCTCTTAGAGTAAAAACTATATGTACTCTATGACAACTCCTAGTAGAGTAAAAACTAATCTCTTATACTTAAACACTCATAATTTTCATATACTTTATTCAGTCTCTCGTAAATTTATGGCTATATACTAAACTTTTTCCAAAAAATAAAAAATTGATTACCAAATTTGTATTTTCAAGTCCCTATGTTTTCCTCGTTATTTTCAAAAAAAATTATCAGTGAAATATTTTATATACTTTTCATTATTTAAAATACTTGTAAATTTTCTCATTAGATTTTCTCTCATTAGATTTTCTTAGTAATTTTAGATTATCTGCAAATTTTAAATAACACTCACCATACTAACATGAATAATGTTTATACATTCTCTTTCCTTATCTCACTAAATAAATAAATGGTTAAATCATTATTTTAGTTATTGAAAGTATAAAACGTTATTATTTTGATCATTAACTCAGTAAAAAATGTTAAATTAGTTTTCAAATCATCAAAATAGTTTTTAGAAAATACAACTTATTATCATATAAATCCTTGAAAGATACAATTTAATGTCAAAATAGTTTATAATCGTTTATAACGTCATATATTAAACTGATTGATATTTTGATAATTTAATAACTAATTTGACTGTTTTACTGAATCAAAGACCAAAATAACATGCAACATCTTATACTTTAAAAAAAACGTGGTTTACCCTAAATAAATAGATACATAAATCAATTGTTTGTACAAAACCTCTTCCCATATTTTGTCACATAGGCGGGTTTAACAATATAACCTACATCCTTTGATATTCATCATCCAAAACCGTTTCAATTTTGATGGAGAAATTTAGCTTTGATTAGTGTAATTGGGGGCAGAGGTAGACCTAGGTGTAATGCTACAGAGCCCGAGGGTCCTCCTAACATTTCAGGAGCTTTTAAAGTAAATGTATAAATTGATAAGCATAATAAATTAATGTAAATAAACTTAAGCCTTTCTGGTAATTGAAGACCAGTTTTATAATTTATTTTTCAGCTCGTTAAAAATTTGTCATTTCTCTTTCTTATGGTGATTATTTTTTTAGGAGTAATTGTTTCATCACTAGCTAGCATTAAATTACCATACTAAATTAGTTACTCTATTTTTTTATGCGTAAAAATAGTTACTTTATGCTATTCAAGTAATACTCCCTAGAGTCAAATATAACAAAAAATACTCATAAATTAAGGATATTTACCATACTTTTCGTGATAAAAAAATATTTTACAAATTACTCTTTTTCTTCATTTAATTTTTTTATGATATTGTGAACTTAATTAAAAGGTATTTTGTAATGATAATATTAACTAAATATGATAAATTAGTTGGAATTTGTTTATCTTTCAATTAATCAAATATGACATTTTCCTATATTTCAGTGTGAAGAAAGTATACGTTGAGACAATATAGCAACCAAAATTATAAACTTATTTAGGAGGAAAAATTAAAACTAGATTAAGTATACCATTTGTTTTTGTTAATAATTATCCCATTGTTCAATACCCTTAGTTAAATGCCATTAAATTCTAGTTCCGCCCGATGTTGTAGATTCAAGTTGTATCCGTATTTAAATATGGGGCGAGTGCAAATTATTGCTAAGGAGTGGGGGCAGGGGGGACAAAGGCAAAACCAGCACTAATGCCGTATCTAATGATACATGTCATCCTTTAACATTTATTCTATGACAAAACTTACACCCGCTAAGTGTAGAGAAGTGAGGATGGCAAAGCGGGTCAGCCCGTCCCGTTAAATCCGACCTATGATTAATCTGTTAAAAGGTGGGACAGAGCAGGTTACGGCGGACTTACGGGCCGATTTGTAAAAAAAACTTTTTTTAGTTTAACATTTCACAAAAAATAATGACAACGATATAATTAGTGTATTACAATTGTTTTTATGTTTATGCCGACAATATTAAAAACAACACTAATTTAAATTTTTTTAGTGACAAATATTTGTCTCATGTATGCTTTTTATAATCAATTATAATTAGTATATTTTAATTATTCTCTTTTTATTTAGAAGATATGAAAAAGTACTAAATTTAACTAATGATTAATGAAAAAAATTATCTATGTATAAATTTTATGGGTCAACTGCTTCTTTAGTTACTCATTTTCAATAATGAAAAACATTTAATTAAATTTATGAACAATAATTTACTTATAATAACCAAATTTATATTATGTAATTTGAACTAAAAAATAAAATTTAAATATGTAACAAACTATCAATAATTAAATTTATCAACCAAAAAATATAAATAAATTATCAATAAGTTAATAGCAATATCTAAAGTAGAATGCTTCATACATTAGTCTTTTAGTTTTAGTTGAATAAGTTAATAGGTGAATTTTAGTCATTTAGTTGAATAAGTTAATGAGTGAATTTTAGTCTTTTAGTTTGATTGAGTTAATAAAATAATAAAAAAATTGAGAGCTCTCGGTGAACTAAAGGGACGCTGAAGGACTATTAAGCAAGAGGGAACCAGGTCGAAACCAAGTAAACTAACAAAACTACTAATTTATAACATTTGCTTATAAACAAAATTGAGAAGAAAAAAAAACCAACTAAATTGACATTTTTTTTAAAATAATTTGTTTTAAATTTGGTTTGATAGGTTAACCTACTCTGCCTTGTGACTACCCTACTTTTTTTACTGATTAAAAGTAGCAGATCAATTTAGATAAACGAGTTCAAACATTCAATTTAGTCTACTTAGACTGACGAACAAAATAGATCGGTCGAACGGGTTCAACCCATTTTACCACCCCTATAGAGAAGCAATGTAATGTAGATTTAACAAACATTACAACATATTAAATGTTTTGTAACTTTTTATTATTTAAGATGCATTTACATAGCGACACTTCATTTACACAAAATAAAAGATAATAAATACATAATTTTTTTCCCTAAAAAAGTAAATGATTTTTTAAATTAGATGGATTAAAATTTGATATTTTTTTAAGAAATAGTTGGATAAAAATTTGATGAATAAAATTTAATGTATATTAACCTTTTATAAAAAAAAAAAAAAAGAAAGAGAGAATGTATTTATTGGCAACTTTACCTGCAAAAGGTAAATTTATATAGTCCGTACCTAATTAACCCATAACTCCTAGTTTAGCCTGTCTAAGTAATGTTAAAAGA
>JBBPBQ010020321.1:92867-119684 GCA_037974755.1 Cicer yamashitae | reverse complement strand
CCTAAAAAAGTAAATGATTTTTTAAATTAGATGGATTAAAATTTGATATTTTTTTAAGAAATAGTTGGATAAAAATTTGATGAATAAAATTTAATGTATATTAACCTTTTATAAAAAAAAAAAAAAAGAAAGAGAGAATGTATTTATTGGCAACTTTACCTGCAAAAGGTAAATTTATATAGTCCGTACCTAATTAACCCATAACTCCTAGTTTAGCCTGTCTAAGTAATGTTAAAAGAATCTATACTGCTAGCAAGTTGAGAGCAATAAAAAACAAATAAAAGGTTGCATGATTACATAGCATCCTATAGAATTAATATGGAATAATGTTGATTCCACCCTGACATACAGATCGCTTTGAGTAATATTTAATTAAGTCACTCTTAGAGCGTGTGTATATATATGGAGTTGGAGATTATGAAGATCATCACAAGCTAGCAGCAATACATGCACGTGTTTAAGGGGCTGAGTTTGGAAGAAAGCATTGATTGATTTCTATCCTCTCCTACCCCGAATTCTTGTGTAGTTGTTGTTGCTGGATTCCCAAACAGAGTACGTGATCAACCATCATGGCCATTAGTCACAACACTTTAGCTTTTACCTTTGGCATGCTGGGTACGTATATCTATAGATATATAAATTTATTTCATGAGTACAATCAAATGCTTGAAAGGTGTACAAAATAATTACAATGCAAAGATACACTACGCAATGCACATTCTACACGATGATTATTACACAATTCACACATTTCTTATATTATCTACATTTTTCATGTGCCTTGACCTGTTAAATGCTTTGCAACCACTGTATATTTAAAATTTAAATTGGATTTCTTAATTTGACTTTATTTTGTGGTTAATACTCAACATCGAATTATTTGAAGTCACAATAATTTTCTATATTTAATTGTTTTAAATGAATTTAAATTTTGGATTTATATTTTCTCATTAGTGAGGAATACAAATTTTTTATGTTTCTTTTGAAGTACTGATTGATCGCGACTAGTTATATAAATTGACCCGGCCCACTTCATTAATTTTAGCTTACTACCATATTTTTTTATATGCTTGCGATTTAATTTTGTGACATTATGATGAGAATATGTGCAAGAAAGTTGTATCCTAAAAATAAAGGGTGTTGAGTTGATGAACAAATTTCCATTCATTTGTGAGTTTTTTTTTTATACTAAATTTAACATCTACACTTTTCATTAACATGTCATATGAACGCATTGACCGTCAACATAATATTTTAACCTCTCCTAGCTATATACTTGTACTTTATGTTTAGCAAATAAATTAATGTACTGTGCTTTATTAATTTGATGTACAGGAAACGTGATTTCGTTCTTGGTATTCTTGGCTCCAATGTAAGAACTTTTTTCATCAATCAACTTTTGGTATCCCGGCCCACTCAACTCAGATGATTTCGTTAGTAAAATTAAAATTATTTTTTTGCAATAATCAAATGTTTCTTTTTGAAATAATTCAATGATCAATGTTAATTAATATTGTTAGTTTTTGTTAGGATGGAGAATTTCACTTTTTAATTCTTCCATCCTAGCCATTAAATCAATTTTATTTATGATGATTTAATTAGTGAAATAAAATATTTTAATAAGCTAAAATGTTACAGATCAACATTTTACCGAATATACAAGAAGAAATCGACAGAGGGATTTCAGTCACTGCCTTACCTAGTGGCTCTGTTCAGCTCAATGCTTTGGTTGTACTATGCTTTACTCAAAAGGGACGCTTTTCTCCTCATTACCATCAACTCATTTGGCTGTGTCATAGAGACCATCTACATCATTTTGTACATCATCTATGCGCCAAGGGATGCAAGGGTACTATTTATTTGTTTAGTTTGTTAATCGAATATAGAAATTAAATTAATATAAATTTTGATACTTAAGTTGTTAATTGAATGTAGAAATTAACTTTCAAGCTACTTTCCGCGATGAACGTGGGGTCCTTGGCTTTGATCCTCTTAGTGACACACTACGCCGTGCATGGCCCACTCCGTGTCCAAGTTCTTGGATGGATTTGTGTTTCCATTTCTGTTAGTGTCTTTGCGGCACCACTAAGTATTGTGGTATGTACATATATAATATAACTTTCCTACTCAATATCAACTTCTAATTAACCTTATAATAAAACTCTTGCTTAATTAAAATGCAGGCACAAGTTGTTCGGACAAAGAGTGTTGAGTTTATGCCTTTCAATTTGTCATTTACTCTCACATTGAGTGCTGTAATGTGGTTTGGTTATGGTCTCTTCCTCAAAGACATATGCATTGCTGTAAGTGTAATTTATTGTACTTGTACAAACAAAAAATGAATTAATTATAATATTATTTGATAAATCAGACAAATTTTAATTATTTTTTTCTTGCATTGTGAATGATTAATGTGTAGCTCCCAAATGTGTTGGGTTTCGGACTGGGGTTACTTCAGATGTTGCTCTATGTCGTTTATAGGAATCGCGGTGAAAAATCTATTAAAAAGGAAAAGAAGGCACCGATTGAGCCACTCAAAAGCGTTGTTATAGAGACACAACTAGTGGAGAAAAATGAACAAGAAAAGAAGAGCGAGGATGGAAAAAATGAAGAACCTATAGCTAGCGGAGTCTAAATATTTGTGTTAAACCATCGTTTGCGTCCTTAAAAATGTAAGACATTGTTATTTTAGTCGTTCACTTAACTATAATTTTAAATAAGTCTCAAAATAATTAAAATAGTCATTAAAAGAAATGACTTATTATTTTGAAAGATATAACTTACTTTCAAAATAGTTATGATGCAAGGACTACATTAATTGAGGCTTTGATAATTCGAAAACTAATTTGAATTTTTTGTTGATTCAGGAACTAAAATGACAACATCCTATGCTTCCAGATACTAAAACAATGGTTTACCTATTAATTGTTATGTTATTGTTTCGTGAGCACTTACAATGGCCACGACATCTATGTTTCTTCCATTCTATTTAGTTGTATTTGTAGGCTTGTAGCTCCCTTGCATGTGCTAGTGATTATGTAATCTTTAAATTTTCGTCATTCAATCTTACCGTTGTAAATCTTGCCATCCATGAATTAATGATGCATCATTTCTATTTTAAAATGAAATAGTAGTGTGATACAAAGGTCTATGTAATTTTTTAATATTTATGGATTTATGATAGACGGATAGAAAAAAGATTGTGTAGATAATATATAAACATTATGATTTTTAAGACAATCATTTTAAAAACAATTTTTTTACAAGAGTACTCAAACCCTACATTACAATCACAATTGTACGTTCTTTGTAAGCATAACAACGGATTAAGCCACCAGTCACAAAAGACATGTATAGTATTCTTCCCCGCTCTACCCATAAACCAGTACCAAGCTACATTGTTATACTAGTGGCTTTTCAACATTTTTTAAACAAAAAAAAGGGAAAAAGTATCTCATGACAAACCAAGACATCCCAATTAAGATGGTATCTCTTTGACTACCAAATATATTTAGCAGCACTCTATTATTATTAAAATTAAAGAAAGATACACAAGTACTTGCACTACTAGAAATTTCGAATATTACTGATCGATTAATCAGTCGTTGTTGTTTCAAAATCGGTCAATGTGACTTTTAGCGACTGAATCAGCGACTTTTTCAATTTTGTTGATAAATTATTAGTCATTTGTTGTTGCGACCAAATCAACGATCGATATTTAGTGGCCAATTTTGTGACCATATTAATGACTAAAGTTTGAGATTGATTTAGCAACCAATTTAAATTAATTTTCTATTTCATTAGCGACTAATTTAGAGACGAAATTTGTGAATTAAGTTGTTATTTTTATTCAATATTTGGTCACTAATTCCGTCTCTAAAGTTTACAGTTTATTTTTAAATCAATTACTTTAATGTCTAAAAAAAATAAAAATAATTTTTTAACCTGATTTCAATATATAAAAAGTTCATACACCAAAATCATTTAAATGCATTAAGCATATCAATGTACATAACTAAAGAACATAATATATTTAAGTAATATTTTCAAGTACTCAAAAAAATACATATAAACTTTTAGTTTAAACAGAATATATGTTAGTAATAACAAAATGCAACATATTTCTTTTTCGGATTAACTTATCACTATCCATCTAACTCTTCATCGTCATGATCACTAGCATCATTATCACCAATCTCATCATCAAAATCACCAGCATCATGATCACCAATCTCATCATCATTAATTATCACCAATCTCATCTTCATGAACTTGGTCTCTAGTATATGGCATGAGTTTAAAGTTCAAGCTATTCATCAATTGTTTTATCAAGTGGTTGTTGCGCTCAACTGCTCTATTTGTATTAGTCAATTCCTCTTGAAGTTGATCTCTTTCATTTCTCATTTCCTCAAATTGATATCTTTGTTGATCTTTTTCATTTTTCATTTCTTTAAATTCATGTATTTGTACCCACTCGGTTGATGAAGAACATGACCCACGATAATATGGTCTCCCTAATAATACAATAAACTAGAATATGACCCGCGCTTTCCGCGGGTTTAATTTTAAATTTTTTATAAGGCGATATATATATATATATAAGATATTGTAGAGTGTGTAATTAAATGAGTATTTTTACTCCTAAAAAAAGATAAAAGAACAATGTCTTGTAAAAGTTTAATCATAAAAAAAATTAACAGTTTTACAACGTTTCAAGTTAGATTTGAACTTTATTTACAATATCAAATTTATACCATTTAGCTGATTTTTGATGGTCTATAGACATAAAATATTAACCATGATTTAAAAGATAAATTATATAATTGATAATCGTAAACTCTATTTTTATTAAAGTATATAAGTTATGTAGGAATTTTTAAAATTTTAACATTTTTTCCTACACATTAAAAAAAATTTCGAAATAATGCTCATAGTAAATATATGCATTGATAACTAATAAGAGAAACAAAACCCAAATTTTTTTATTAGATTGACTAATTGTTATTTGTTTTGGTAAATATATGTGACGACACAATAACAAAAAAAATACAAAAGTTGTATATTGACTATTTTTAATGTCTAAATAAATATTTAAAAGTGTTTGAACATTTTATCAACTATATTGGTAACATTTATTAAAATATTGTGTATCAATATTTACTTATTTAATTTGGTTTACACCGGATTTCACGATTTCTACTTTTTATACACTTCAACCTATTATTTTATCAAAATAGTAAGATTTCATGATTTTGTCCTTAGAAAAAATGTATGTGTTGGGTTGTAAAAAAAAAACAATTTACTACTTGAAAAAAGATAAAAATATCCATAACAATATCAATATTTCATAAAATATATAAATGTTTCTCTAAATTGATTTAAATATTAATTTTGGTTATCTAATAAGTGACATGTGATAGATTTCGTAGATATTATAAATTTCATTAAAAGATTTTTTTTTCTTCAGTAATGATACTATATAATATTCAATTCGAAGATATTTATGGAGAAATAACCGTTGTCAATAATAATGGAGGACCAATGAGTGTAAAATAATTGATATTTATTGTATTGTAATTGGTAACTTATGGCACATGAATAGTTCCACAAAATATGGGAAAAATGTATCAATATTTACTTATTTAATTTGGTTTACACCGGATTTCACGATTTCTACTTTTTTATTATTATTTTATCAAAATAGTAAGATTTCACGATTTTGTCCTTAGAAATAGTGTTGGGTTGTACAAAAAAAACAATTTACTACTTGAAAAAAGTTAAAAATATACATAACAATATCAATATTTTAGAAAATATATAAATTTTTCTCTAAGTCCATATCAGTAATGGTATAATAAGAAAAAATAGAAAAACAAATTGTTGGCCTAATTATAAATTATATCTCTCAATTTGATTTAAATATTAATTTTAATTATCTAATAAGTGACATGTGATAGTAAGATTTCACGATTTTGTCCTTAGAAAAAATGTGTTGGGTTGTACAAAAAAAACAATTTACTACTTGAAAAAAGTTAAAAATATACATAACAATATCAATATTTCAGAAGATATATAAATTTTTCTCTAAGTCCATATCAGTAATGGTATAATAAGAAAAACAAATTGTTGGCCTAATTCTAAATTATATCTCTCTATTTGATTTAAATATTAATTTTAGAAGATTTTGAAAATGTATCAATATTTACTTATTTAATTTGGTTAACACCGTATTTCATGATTTCTACTTTTTATTATTATTTTATCAAAATAGTAAGATTTCACAATTTTGTCCTTAGAAAAAATGTGTTGGGTTGTACAAAAAAAAAACAATTTACTATTTGAAAAAAGTTAAAAATATACATAACAATATCAATATTTCAGAAGATATATAAATTTTTCTCTAAATCCATATCTGTAATGGTATAATAAGAAAAACAAATTGTTGACCTAATTCTAAATTATATCTCTCTATTTGATTTAAATATTAATTTTAGAAGATTTTTTTTCTTCAGTAATGATATTATATAATATTCATTTTGAAGATATTTATAGAGGAATAACCGTTATCAATAATAATGGAGGATTAATGAGTGTCAAATAATTGATATTTATTATTTATTGTATTGTAATTGGTAACTTATGGCACAATAGTTCCACAAAACATGGTATTTAGAAGGTGAATAGGGAAACTCTCTATGAAGATGTACAGCTTTTTAGCTGAGGTGACAAATGTTTGTATACGTGGAGGAAATAGGATGGGGTGGCAGTGGAGTCTGTTTTAAATAGATATAATAGATTCCATTCTATGACCATATATTCGCCCTCTTTTTATTCCTACAACCTCACACCACACATCTAATTCATTTGGTGGGAGAGTTCCTTGCAAATATGCTTCTTGGATCAACTCTTTCAATCTACATCTAAATTTTTCCTGTCAATATAAATATAAGACTAATTAATATTTTAAAGTTGAAAGCTCTTACATACACATATCCTGATCTTCTATCAATCCAGTTTTACCATTGCCATGTTTATGTGTGTGGAGAAACAAATTTGAATGACTAGGAGAGATGTCATTCAATTCCTTCTAACAGCATAAAGAAAACTCAACATTAAAAACTTGTTAACATGAAATTACAAAAAAAATTGCAAAGTAGAACTTTAATTTACATAGTAGAATTTAACACAATATAATCATATGTTGGAACAAAGTTGATTTTATACTTAGAGTTTTGATGATAACAAAAGTATTTTATGAGAACAAAATATTTGACTTCAAAGAGTATGAAAGAAGATTCATGTTTTTGAAGAAAATCTAAAATAAGATTTGATTCAAATTTATAATTGATGAAAATCTAAAATAAGATTTGATTCATATTTGTAATTGAAAAAAATCTTTGATCAAGTTGAAAATAAGATATGGTCAAAATTTGAAGTAGATTTGATCAAGATTTGAAGTAGATTTGATAAAAATGTATCTACAACAAAATATAAATAGAATGAATCTAAAGAATTTACAAACGCAATCTGAACAAAATACAAACATAATCAATCTGAAAAATTTACAAACTCAATCTAAACAAAATAGGAACTTAATCAATTACAAACTCAATCTGAACAAGATACAATTTAGAATTAAACAAGGACTAAATTGAATCCCTAGTTTTAACTATAAATAGATACTGAAGGCTAAAGAAGAAGATCAACAAAAATCAGAAAAGAGTAGAAAAACTCATAAGCTCAAAATTTCAAATTCATCTTGGAGTTCAAAGAGACAAACACCTGTTCAAGTTAGAAATATTTTTTGAGTGTTCTTTTCTTAGAGTGTGAGAATTATTATTATTATCAGCTTTGTTAGAAAAAAACACTTAAAGTCAAATCTTTTGTATCCAACCCGAATTCTTGTGTAGTTATTGTTGCTGGATTCCAAATCAGAGAACGTGATCAACCATCATGGCCATTAGTCACAACACTTTAGCTTTTACCTTTGGCATGCTGGGTACGTATATCTATAGATATATAAATTTATTTCATGAGTAAAATCAAATGCTTGAAAGGTGTACAAAATAATTACAATGCAAAGATACACTACGCAATGCACATTCTACACGATGATTATTACACAATTCACACATTTCTTATATTATCTACATTTTTCATGTGCCTTGACCTGTTAAATGATTTGCAACCACTGTATATTTAAAATTTAAATTGGATTTCTTAATTTGACTTTATTTTGTGGTTAATACTCAACATCGAATTATTTGAAGTCACAATAATTTTCTATATTTAATTGTTTTAAATGAATTTAAATTTTGGATTTATATTTTCTCATTAGTGAGAAATACAAATTTTCTATGTTTCTTTTGAAGTACTCATTGATCGCGACTAGTTATATAAATTGACCCGGTCCACTTCATTAAGTTTAGCTTACTACCATATTTTTTATATGCTTGCGATTTAATTTTGTGACATTCTGATGAGAAAATGTGCAAGAAAGTTGTATCCTAAAAATACAGGCTGTTGAGTTGATGAACAAATTCCCATTCATTTGTGAGTTTTTTTTTTATACTAAATTTAACATCTACACTTTTCATTAAAATGTCATGAACGCATTGACCGTCAACATAATATTTTAACCTCTCCTAGCTATATATTTGTACTTTATGTTTAGCAAATAAATTAATGTACTCTGCTTTATTAATTTGATGTACAGGAAACGTGATTTCGTTCTTGGTATTCTTGGCTCCAATGTAAGTACTTTTTTCATCAATCAACTTTTGGTATCCCGGCCCACTAAATTCAGATGATTTCGTTAGTGAAATTAAAATTATTTTTTTGCAACGATCAAATGTTTCTTTTTGAAATAATTCATTGATCAATGTTAATTAATATTGTTAGTTTTTTTTAAGATGGAGCATTTCACTCTTTAACTCTTCTGTCCTAGCCACTAAATCAATTTTATTTATGATGATTTGATTAGTGAAATAAAATATTTTAATAAGCTAAAATGTTACAGACCAACATTTTACCGAATATACAAGAAGAAATCGACAGAGGGTTTTCAGTCACTGCCTTACCTAGTGGCTCTGTTCAGCTCAATGCTTTGGTTGTACTATGCTTTACTCAAAAAGGACGCTTTTCTCCTCATTACTATCAACTCATTTGGCTGTGTCATAGAGACCATCTACATCGTTTTGTACATCATCTATGCGCCAAGGGATGCAAGGGTACTATTTATTTATTTAATTTGTTAATCGAATGTAGAAATTAAATTAATATAAATTTTCATACTTAAGTTGTTAATTGAATGTAGAAATTAACTTTCAAGCTACTTTCGGCAATGAACGTGGGGTCCTTGGCTTTGATCCTCTTAGTGACACACTACGCCGTGCATGGCCCACTCCGTGTCCAAGTTCTTGGATGGATTTGTGTTTCCATTTCTGTTAGTGTCTTTGCGGCACCACTAAGTATTGTGGTATGTACATATATAATATAACTTTCCTACTCAATATCAACTTCTAATTAATCTTATAATAATTCTCTTCCTTAATTAAAATGCAGGCACAAGTTGTTCGGACAAAGAGTGTTGAGTTTATGCCTTTCAATTTGTCATTTACTCTCACATTGAGTGTCGTAATGTGGTTTGCTTATGGTCTCTACCTCAAAGACATATGCATTGCTGTAAGTATTATTTATTGTATTTGTACAAATAAAAAATGAATTAATTATAATATTATTTGATAAATCAGACATATTTTAATTATTTTTTTCTTGCATTGTGAATGATTAATGTGTAGCTCCCAAATGTGTTGGGTTTCGGACTGGGGTTACTTCAGATGTTGCTCTATGCCATTTATAGGAATCGGGGTGAAAAAACTATTAAAAAGGAAAAGAAGGTCCCGATTGAGCCACTCAAAAGCATTGTTATAGAGACACAACTAGTGGAGAAAAATGAACAAGAAAAGAAGAGCGAGGATGGAAAAAGTGAAGAACCTATAGTTAGCGGAGTCTAAATGTTTGTGTTAAACCATCGTTTACGTTCTTAAAAATGTAAGACATTTTTATTTTAGCCGTTCACTTAGCTATAATTTTAAATAAGTCTCAAAATAATTGAGATAATCATTAAAAGAAATGACTTATTATTCTGAAAGATACAACTTACTTTTAAAATAGTTATGATGTCGAGACTACATTGACTGACGTTTTGAATATTCTTGATCTTCGTGAAATAATACACTTTACTATCTAGCATTGTTGAAAATTTAAAACTAAGTTTTAACTGGTGTTGTCTTTTAAAAACTAACAGTTAAATCTAAGTTTTAACTAAGTTGAGATATATATATATATATACACACCAAGTGGAACCCACCAATTTTATTAAAAAAAAAAATATATATATATGTTTTAATGGGTTTGACCCATGTAAAGGAAAATAAAAGGAAGGAAAGGGATTTCAAATTCCAAAAATGCAAAACAACTAAAAACAGCATAACTGCACGCACGCACGACATCTCGAGAAAAAGAAAAGAATTCAGTTTCGGTAGTGGTAACAGTAGTTTTATCTTCTTACTTTGACATATCCACTTTAGTGAAGGTTGTTATAAGGTTGTTGTTGTTGATTCATGTTCCCTATTGTTATTAGGAAGACTCTGGTGTACCCATTAATTATTATAGTGGATGTTTTTACTCGACTAGGTCCCGTGGTTTTTATTCTCTCAATTTGAGAGAAGTTTTGCACTTTCAAAATTGTATTTGTATCATATTTAATTTTCTGATATTTCGCATTATTGAGATAATTATCTCTAATTATCCCTTGTTTTTCCCAACAATATATAGTAATGATATTTATCATGAATAATGCATCACAAAAGTATCAAGAAGATTATTGGCACAATTAAAACCAATCATTTTAATTTGGAGAAATTGCATTTACCTTTCTAGAGATTATCTTAAATGACACTAACATCTCCTCTAGTTTTGAAAAAAAATCTACTTCTCTATATTTACTAAAAAAATTGTACATAACATTTGTTTTATGTCACTCTTTTAACTTTATCTGTCATTCATAAAAACGACACTAAAATACACATTTCAGTTGTGCTACTAAGAACATAATCATATATTTCAAAATTACAAATATCATATGTATAGTCGTACATTTACAAATTGAAACAAAAATTCTAATTGTTTGATATAGTTAATGACATAAATAGATGTAAGTATGACAAAAAATATTTGATGCAATTTTTTCAATAAGTATAATAGAGATAAATATATTTTCAAAATTAAAGAAAGTGTTGGTGTCAGGAAATCTTTGTAAATGTAATTTCCCCTTTAAATTTGCAAACTACTTATATATGGTTAGTGTGTCTCTTTTGTTGATTAATTTCATTTCGTGAGTATTTTTCCTAGACTAATACCATTACTCATATATACACGCGTGGACAAAGTAAATGCACCGTGTCGAAATTTTATTTGTGAGCGAAGGAAGACAAAAATAATAATAACAATAATTATTATTATCATTGAAGAAAAGAAAATACAGCGTTGACTAATTGAAATAAATTAATCAATCCACTAAATAAGAAATAATGTATAACTTATAATCTATCATATAATAACCTATGGTTTCCATAAATAAAATAAATAAATAATAATTAATTAGGTTCTTTATTTAAAACTGGGTGTAATAGGAGGTGATTTGTCCAAGAGGCAGGTTAAGATAGCACAAAAGAAACTCCATTTATTGTAGCTTCTTCTTCTTCTTTCCTTGAATTGAATTAACGTTGGGGGTTGCTAACATATTCTTACTCATCTCGAACTCCTCATGTTTTTGGTCATAATAATTAAAGTGTTGTTACGTTAGTGAATTAGCATAGAAATGAGCAACACAATGAGGCCAAGGAGCAAAGTGATGTTTAATTTGGTTTATGATAGAGGTTGACACACAGCCCTCTATCCATCTTTTTCTATAACTAATTCAACACATAACATATCGATCTTTTTCATTTCCTTCAAATAAAAAATATGGATGGCAAGAGCCATATGAAGGGAAAAGTGAACAAGAAATTAGGCTTGATAATCACAAAAACATGGGAGAGATGCAAGTCCATAGGAAGAGGAGGGTACAAGAGTAAATATCCAACAACAACAACAAGGAGCAAATCATGGCCTATTAGGCGAGGCGACGAAAAGAAATTAGGCAGTGTTGTGGCCCCGGAAGGACATTTCTGTGTGTATGTTGGACCACAGATGCAAAGGTTTGTGATAAAAACAGAGTATTGTAACCACCCTCTGTTCAAGATTTTACTTGAAGAAGCTGAAACAGAATATGGTTATAGTAGCCAAGGACCTTTGGCTCTTCCTTGTAAAGTTGATGTATTTTACAAGGTTTTGATGGAAATGGACAGTGAAGAAGTCATGAATTGTCGTCAAGGCTGTACTTTTCGTGGAAATTACCGTTCTCGTTCTTCTTATCATCTTCTTACCCCTTCAAAAATCATTGCCTTAAACAACTCCTGATCATTATGGATTATTTAGTTTCCCTATTAATGTAAAATTAATGTCTAGCTACTAGCTAGCGGCTTCTTCATAATTTCTTTCCATTGCAACTATAGTCATCAATTCAAAACTTTATTTTTTTTGTTTTTCTCAAATAAGAATGTAGGCTAAACACTTCAATTTATTTTTTGGTTTTAACTACTCTCAACTATTTTTGTGTTAGTTAAATTGATTTTTAACGTTAATTTCTTTCCAAAGAAAAAGTAAGCTTTGTCAAATTATTCATCTTTAAAAACATAAATCTATAAATTTATTTATCATTTCCTTTTAATTTAAAAATTTAAAAAATTCATCAAATTTATTACATTCAAACTCATAATCTTTCAAAGTCATAACTTATAAATTCAAATTCATAATCTTTTAAACTTAAAAAATGAAAAATCTCCAAATTCATTTTTCTTATATAGAATCCCATTGTGAATTAATAAACAAATAAAAATGTAAGTAGAAACACCAATATTACTCTTAAGACTTTATTCACAATTCCAACAATATGAAGTATTCTGAAGAAAAAAACAATCATGAAAATGTGAATTATTACCCTCAATTAATTTGAGTCAACTTTTCAACTTTAAATTGTTAAGTTACACAAGTATGATAATAATCAAGATGTGTTATGTCAGGTGGTTCACAAATAGTGTCATGAAATGTCAAATTTGTTGAATCAATAAGAACAATGGGTTGGGAGTGTTTTAATTTTTCATTATGGTACAATGTAGGATTGGTGATTTTTATGTGCATCCGGTCTAACTACACAAGACCTCCAATTGATTGACGAGGGGCTCCAATTTTTTTCTTCTTCTTAATATAACAATATAATGGTGATTTGGTTTTTTTTCCAGTTAAATATGTGTCCTTACAAAATTATGACATTTCAAGTTTAGTGTCTAAAATTTTGTATTCACTTTTAGTACTTATTATGACTTTATAGGAACTTTTTTGAGAGACTAAAAGTATCTATTTTTTGTAAAAACTTTTTAAATTAGAGACTAAAAGTGAATAAAAAAAATTTATAGACTAAAAAGTTGAGAATATTTTTATAGGGACTAAAAAATAAAATTTTGAAATTTTACAATGATTAAAAACTTATTTTACTCTTTTTTAATTATTAAAATTGCACTTTATTTTTATTAGGGGTCTAATTTTTAAAATTAGAAAAGAACTTCAAAATATTTAAGACGGCTCTAGTATAATGTATGCTAAACAAGAAAAATGTGTGTGGGAATTTTTCATTTTTCTCAACTCGAATTATTATAATTTGAATTGTAAGTTATAGATTTGAAAGGTTATGGACTCATTTGATGGAGAGACAAGGATATGAATAAGTTATCGTATAATATCTGAATTCAGTGTTTGATAAACCAACATAATATGATAAGTTGTTCCAAAATTCTATCATATCTTGTCTCTCTTGAAATTTCTATCTTGGATATGAGCTGAGTTAGAAACTAGCAGGATATCATAAAAACAGTAATTTACTCAATTACCCTAATAAAATATAATTTATAAAATATAACTTATAAAATATAATCTAAAATAATAATAATGTAAATCTAATCAAATAGAAAAATAATTAATAGAATTTGAAATTAAACTTAAAATAAAATATTAATAATTAATTTAAAAAATATTTATAATTTTACACAAGGGTAGTTTTGTCTTTTTATATAATTTAATAAATTAGTATTCACAATTATAAAAATATGAAAGTCAATTGAAACTTTAAAATAAACATAATTTGTGTACAAGGTATTCTTGCCATTTACATATAATATATATCATATCTTTATTTACATTCTAACAAATAAAATATAATTATTTAATTACTCATGATTTTGTTTTTAAAATTTAAATTGTTTATTTAGTAGTGTCAATGGATAGTTTTAATATAAAATTATTTCAGTACTTATTTAATTTTTTTTGTTGATTTATAATATTTAAAATAAAATAAGTTAATTTTTTTATAAAAAAATTAACATGTAATTGTTCATGTTATTTTTGAATTTTGAAAAGTTTGAAAAAACAATTTATGCCACCGAAAATATTACTGGGTTGAGTCGCGGACTAGGTCGCTCTCTTTAAGACGTTTCGAGGCACTGCCCAAAAGATGCAAGGCAGACTATCCACCACGAAGTCCCCAGGATAAAACAGCCCAGATCACTGTATCGGAGTTCTACTACACCGTAGAAAAACGTTCTAGAATTACACCCTCAATATGACAGTCTAACGACTACCACTCGTAATATGGCACTAAGGCCAGTCAAAGAAAAAGAAGAAGTAGAAGTAAGAACGGGGGGAGAAGAGAGAAAAGCCTCAGATGCGGAGTGTTTTTGGTGTGATTTTCCAACTGAGGAGAGCCCTATATTTATAGAGGAATTCCGCAACTGAATCAGAGAAAATGGTGCGATCCATCAGCTCTGATACGTGCGCTCCATTTGACCACGAAACCTGCGCTCCAATCCTTGACCTCAGAGAACATGCACTCCGAAACTGCTGCCCACCCAAAACATGCGCATTTGACTACCAAAACGTGCACTAGGGTTTTGACTTTGAATATTGACCGGGCAACAGTAGTTACGTGGCACCAAGGGTTAGGGTTTTGACCGGGCAAAAGGGAAGACTGGATCAGATCATCAGGTAGACTCGGTGGAGGGTAGTCACGTAATTAACGCAACAATCAGAGATAAAACGCAAGCAATCAATTTTTAAATTAATTAAATAATTTATTAATTTTCATTTACTAAAAAATAATAATACAAGACCAAAGCCAAGACCCGAGCCCCGCCGAGCCGAGCTGGACGGACGGACGGCGGCGGCGCGTGTGTGTGTGGTGGTCAACTTTGCATGCGTTCTTCCTCCTTCACAAAATTGGGGTACCCCTTGGGGCACACCTCAAGGTACATACCTCCACCTTATATACCCTACTAGTGTGTAATATCCCTCTTATGTGGGACTTCTCATTTTTTTTCAATTCACAACCACACTAGCTCATTAATGTCACCATTATTTCTAACAATCTTCCATTAATTTCTCATCATTTCCAACAGTTCACAATGGTAATTTTGTTATTTAAATATAATATATTTATATCATATCATGATAAAATATGTGTCAAATACATGATAAAATAAAATGTTATCATGTTGGTTATCATGTGTGTATCAAACACACAATATGATAATATTTATCTTATCCCTATCATATCATATATTATCATATCCTTATCCAGCTTTATATCATATATCTATCTTTTTTTATACTACGCATCAAACGGATCATATAAGTTTGAAAGTTATAGGTTTGATGATTTTTTTTAGATTGAATATTAATCATACATTGTCAGATTACAAAACTTAATGATTTTTTGCAGAAATGCGGAAAAAAAATCAACTTAACTAATAGAAATATAGTTAAAAGGTAAAAATCAGATAAAAAATAATTAAAAAATTAAAGTAAAATCGAAAAAATAAGTTAAGTGAGTAAAAAAAAATAGTAAAAAATGTTATAATGGTTTGCCTGCCCTATTCAAATTGTGGCCCTCTTTTGCTATTTGTATATGGTGCTTTGGTCAATTGCTTCTAATGACGGCTATATGTTATTTTAATAAATTATTTAGTATAATCTATTTTCATATTCACCACCAACACAATAATCATGATTTTAAATTGCTAAACCACGTTATGACAGCAAGTGCGGCCGAATTTATTGTCATTTTCAACATTAATAGCAACAATCACAATTGTAATATAAACCCTTGATGATAATTTTAAGTTGACATTACTATATCCAAGTAAAACAAATAGATATCTAGTATGCATATGATAATCTTAATTAATGAACAAAACTGCATAGATTACTTGTAATTATTTTAGGTTGGTTGGGCTGTTGTGATGTCATGGACGGTTGAGTATTTACTAAATATAAATCAATAATAATGGCTTTATTTATGCGGTTATTACTTCATCGGATATGAAGCCATGTAGAACTTAAGTAGCTTTCATTGATTACTTGAAAAAAAAAGGTAGCTTTCATTGGGTTGTCATTTAGGGTTTATAGTTTTTTTTTATAAAAAATAATCTATTTGTTTTCGATTTTTGGTCCTCTAATTTTTTTTTATTTTTTTTTTATAAAATTTGATTTCTTTTTAAATTAAGATGTAACTAATGATATTTTTTTAAATTTTTAAAAATTCAAAAATATACGATAAATAAATTTTGTTTTTACTTAAAAATTTTGTTTTTACTTAAAAAATTTTGTTTTTGGAACGATGGAGCGTTAATTTCTTTAGGAAAAGGATTCTATAAAGAACTTCGAAGTGTTTGCTTGGAACACATAGTTTAATACTGGCATATATAAGTTGAATATATTTTGAAATAAATTTTAGTGAACAAAAATTAACTTAATAATAGTAAATCAAAATATATTAGATTAATAAATTTAAAATTAATAAAAAAATTAAATTACTAATTTTAAAATATGTTAAACATTAATTGATATTAAATATATTATTAATTAAAAATATATTTTTATGTCATTTTATATTTTTAAATTAATTGAACGACTAATTTTATTAAAAAAAATTCAATCAATTTATCAGCTATAATTTATAAACTATAATAATCAGTTAATTCACCAGCTATCGACTAATTTATTATTATATATAAACTAATTTTTATCAAATTAAACCTAAGATAGTTGACTATTGCAAATACAGTGAAATATGAAGGTCAGAGAATACAATGAAATATATTATTTGGTCCAGTTTACTATTATTGCAAATTCAGCAAGGAAAACTTCCATTTCCAACACATTTTTTTTTGTCTCAATACCGTCGGAAAGATTCTCATTTTCGATGAAAAAATCCTATGCAGTAAATCTTTGACATTTCAAACATTCTAATTTGTCATAATGACGAGCACAAGAATTTTAATTTCAAATTACGATAGAAAAATCTGTTGAAAACATGATTCTTTTGCTCATTACAATTTGAATGTCCAAACCAGCAAAAAATGTACATAGAAATTTGAAATTTAAATCATGACAAATTAACATATCCCTGTAACATACAACCTCGAAAATATAATATTTTTAAGTGACTCCATAGTCATTAGTGGTGGTTCAGAATATTTTTTAATTTAGGATTATTCTGAAAATATTTTCAATTTAATCAAAAAATTATATACATATCCTACCTATATCCTAAATTCACACCACACATCTCCTCTATCTCTTGGCTCCTCGGCGTGTGGCTCGGCGACGCAACTCCGACTTAGGCTCTCCATGCATCTTGCTTTTCTTTGAAAATAAAATTATTTAAATTATTTTGTCCCTCTCTTTTATTCTCTACAACTCATATTCATAATTAATTTAATATATTTTTTAGACACACTATATATTATTTTCTCATGTAGAGTAATAAAATCTCAATATAAATAAAATCATATAAAGCCACACTCATAGGTATATATTTTTCAACATCAAACACATATAATCATAAATAAAATAAAGGCAAAATTAAATACATGCAAATCTAATTGTCGATCAAAGCATCAACAAATTAATACAAATTTAATTTCTAAAATATAATTATTTAAAACTGAAATTAGATAAAGACCCTGGTTAATGTTTTTTGATCCCAATTCTCACACCTACTAACTAACTAAGGTCATGCTACGTTCTCTATTGAGCGACACTCCCTTGAATCTCTAGTTCTCTAATTATTCTCATTGCTTAATCGTCTTTGATAATACCATTTCAATCTCTAGTTTTCTTTACTCATTGGAACTATCCTCAAATGGTGCATTATGTTAACTCTAAAGAATCATCATTTCATTCATACTATATCATATTCATAGAGAAAGTTAAGTCATACTTATTGTAATCTAAATCAATCACAACATTAACCAAAATGACATAAGTGAAAACTCTATAGGTCACATCTCCTCAGAGACTGATCTCAAACGTTTGCTCGAATTTCGTCTTATCATTCCACAAGAATTAACTCTACATCTTCTCACACTAGGTGTTTCACAAACCCTCATAAAGGCTGGGACCTTTGACAAAAGGAAGGGATTAACAGCGGCGACACAAAGCATGGGCTGCAAGGTGAACTGTAAGAGTTACTTCAAAACATACAAGGTTAGATTGAATAGGGGGAATGAAAAGAATAGACTCTATATATATATATATATATATTGATGTTCAGTCCTCTCAAGTTGTGCAATTGTTTTCTACTCTGAAAACTTTCTAGGGCTTCCTTTGAACGATATTGGATCCAAATCTATATTTACATGTCAATGGCAACTAAATCGATATTGGTATCATGTTGGTTTCTATTAAACCATGCACCACTTCAATCTAAAGTGTCGCAATGAGAAAACAAAAGTAGATGGATTCCCGACAAGACATCGAACCAGATCGCCATCCTAGAAAATTTTCACATTATAAAAAACACAAGAGCATTTTAACCATTTCCAAGTAAACATTAAAATAGAAATGACAGTAATAATTTGATAAAATAATAAAATGAAACACAAATTAATAAATAAATAATAAATAATAAAATGAAACACATTGACAACAGTAATAATTTGATAAAATAATAAAATGAAACACAAATTAATAAATAAAATGAAACACACAAAGAGCATTTTACAGTGCTTGCTATATGATAACACGTTGCTATAGTCAGTATATGACAACACGTTTCTCATATCGCATAACATATAGTAGTTTGTGAAAATTATGTGAAAATTATTTAATTTGGTATCATGTTGGTTTCTATTAAACCATGCACCACTTCAATCTAAAGTATCACAATGAGAAAACATCAGTAGATTGATTCCCGACAAGACATCGAACCAGATCGCCATCCTAGAAAATTTTCAAAAAATTATAAAAAACACAAGAGTAATAATTTGATAAAATAATAAAAGTAATTATAGTCTAAATCATCAACTTTTTAAATATATTTTTAGAGTATCGTGTATTCTGGTACACTTGAGATGCGCTACACTTCACATGCGCGCCTTTAATATGAAGTTAATATGAAGTGCGATGCTAAATAGTGCCTTTAATATAAAACAGAAGTTGACGGATTTATAAATAAATAAAAACAAATAAAATAAATAAATAAAGAAAAAAATAGTGAAACTAACCATCTCTTTCAAAAGAGTGTTACCATCTTTAGTGAGTTTAATATCACCAGTACCATTTCAAAAGAGTGTTACCATCTTTAGTGAGTTTAATATCACCAGTACCATTTCAAAAGAGTGTTACCATCTTTAGTGAGTTTAATATCACCAGTACCATTTCTTTATACACGTGCTTATTGAAAAAATAGATGGAACTATATCTACGGTCGTCTTCGTTAGCGAACTTTCACCCAATCGCCAATAAGACGACTGTAGGAGTGGTTTCGCCAAGAAGACGACCGCAGGAGTGGTTACATCTCCACTAAGGTAAGTGCAACTGCCCTTTATAATTAAAATAAATTAAAAAAAAAAAGATTATGAATTACGATTCGCACTTTTTGTTGTGAATAGACACAAATATTTTTTGACCATAAGGGCTATACTTCTGTGTATTGGTCCTTCTTTCTCACAAGGTTCTATTTTCACTAAAAAAGAAAATGAGTTTATTAATTATTAATGATTTTGATTTCAGAATAAAAAAATTATTTTTAAGTAATTTTTTTATGATTATTACTTAATTTACGTTCAAATTCATGTTAACGACGAGATTTAGTATCATTTTTCCCATATCCTCGGAAGGTTAAAGTAGGTGAAAATTCTCCCAATTTATGGCCTACCATACGATCTGTTATATAAATAGGTAAATGCTCTTTTCCATTATGGATAGCAATGGTATGCCCAATCATTGTAGGTATAATGGTAGATGCTCTGGACCAAGTTATTATTATTTCTTTTTCTCCTTTTGTGTTAAGCTTATTTATTTTTCTTAATAAATGATTCGCTACAAAAGGATTTTTTTTAGTGAACGTCCCATAATTAATTATTCCTCTTATAATTTCTAAAAAAATGAATTTTTTCTCTTATATTTTAAAAAATAAAATTCTATAATCTCTAAAAAAAAAAAAACAAAATCAAATCCGATAATGTCATAGTATAATGTCATAATAAATCATTCTTTTGTTTTTTTTTCTTTTGGAAAGCAGTCGCTTCTGGATTTACTGTAGAAGCAACTAACAAAATGATATAAAAATAGGGGCCCGTTTGATGGACCGGATAATCAGGTTGCAGTCGCATTTTATTATCCTTAATTTGAAGTGGGTTAAAATAATCTGTACTGTGACACTCTTCCATTTTTTATTTTTTGGCACTCTTCTATTTTTTATTTTTTTCATATTTGCCATAATTTTGGTGAATTTAAATTGATTTCCTTTTTTTCGTATATGATGTTTTTGATTGTTTTCTGATTTATTTTATTGTATAACAATATAAAAAAAATTGATGAAAAATAATAATTATTTTCTAATGTTATGATAGTAAGGGTTTGTTTGATTGTGTATGAAAAATAATAATTATTTTCTAATGTTATGATAGTAAGGGTTTGTTTGATTGTGTTTTACTTTTTAGTTTTTGACTAGAGAATTAAAAAAACTGAAAAATAAAAAGTGAAACACCATTTATCTGTTTTGCTTTATTAGTTTTAAAAAGTATAATATTAAAAATAGTTTTACAAAATAATTTTTAAAAACAAGTAATCCAAACAAATTGTTTAAGTTTTAAATTTTAAAATAATAAAATAGAGTTTTTGGGATTTGAATGAAACAAACTCTAACTCATTATTCAATTGTGATAGATAGAGAAATCACAATTTTTTCAAGTATATAAAATTACTTCATAAATTATTTACATTTTTATGATAGTGAGTCATTCTTCAATTGTGATGGATAGAGAAATCACAATTTTTTCAAGTATATAAAATTACTTCATAAATTATTTACATTTTTTAGCATTTTTGTTTATTTATAAAAAATTATATGAATGTTATTTTAAAAGATAAAAATTAAATAGATTATAAGGACAAATTTGTCATTTTATCAAAATATAAATCATATCATCTTGTTATTTGTTGTGTATCAAACACTGAATAGGATAAACTAATTTTATCAAGTTTGTTATCATGTGCACATCAAACACAGAACATGATAACTCTTTATCCTACCCATATCCTATCCTATCTCTATCCTACTCCTTATCCTATCATGTGCCTATCCTATCCGGTCCATCAAACGGACCCTAAAAGTACATGTTGTTAACCCATAACAAATAGTGGTTTGTGAAAATTATTTGAAAACAATAAAGTACTGACAAATCCCCGAGCATTTTAACCATTTTCAAGTAAACATACTTGTAGACCATAAAGTACTAACACATACACAAATACAAGACACAATACTAAAATAGAAATTCCAACGTGGATACCGTCCACATTCACAACATTAATAATTTGATAAAATAATAAAAGTAATTATAATAAATAAATTAAATATAATTACATACATTTTTTAGATACATCTAACTTTTCAATTCAATTTATTTTTTTGCTTTATATTTCATTATATAAATCGAATTTAATATCAACACGATTTGTAAAACAATTAATAAAACAAAATTAGAGAAATATAAAAAAAAATGAAAATGATGGCGAAAGAACTAGAATATTCATACATTTTGATTGTTCGGAACGAGATTAGATTTGAAAACATCAAACCCCCGATATTCAGTGCCGCCAAAAGAATTAGCTAAATATAAAAAAAGAAATGAAAATGATATCAAAAAAATAGAATATTCATACCTTTGGACCGAGATTAGATTTGAGAACATCTTGCAAACCCTTAGCGGCATTGATACTTCGGCGTTGGCTGCCGATTTGTTGAGAACTTCGGCGTTATGGTTTAATACTCGACCGCCAATAACTTCGGCGTTAGGGTTTAATACTTGAATATCTTGTTGGCGGTGTTGATGATATTAAACTAAAGATGATATTAAATTCACCAAAGATGGTAGCACTCTCTTTCTCTTTCAAGAGATCTTTCGAGAAAGTGTTACCATCTTTAGTGAGTTTAACATCATCAGCCCCACCAAGGAAAAAGATTCATACATTTTGATTGTTCCTTTAGAAACGAGATTAGATTTGAGAACATCTTGCAAACCCTTAGCGGCATTGATATTCATCTATAGTGCAGCCGATTTGTTGAGAACTTCCGCGTTAGCCGCCGATTTGTTGAGAACTTCGGCGTTAGGGTTTAATACTCGACCGCCGATTTGTTGGGAACTTCGGCGTTAGGGTTTCATACTCGAAGAAGAGACATTTTTCTTTAACAATCAAAGTTATTTTGACCTAATAACAGAAGCGTTTTGAAGTTAAAAAAACGACGGGAAGGTTATTCGGGATTTGGACATGGGTTGAAGAATGTATTTAGGCTTTACCTAATAATCATTGGGCCCAAATTGTCTCACCCATTTTTTTTAAACAAAAATATAAATTTGAAAATAACACAGTTCTGTTGAATAAAAAAACATAAACAGTTTCCAACGAAATGTCCCATATATTTTTAAAAAGTGATCAATTCGGGTTTTAAAACACTAAATTTAAAGACGATGTATTGAATTTTATAGATTTTTAAGTCGTATTTATAAGACAATAGTATTGCAGACAAAATTCTTATGACTCATTTAATAAATTATTGTTAATAATATTATTAATAAAAATATAAGTTATTATTATTATTAACAATACTACTTAGTAATAATAATTGATTTTTTCTTCAAAAAAATAATAATAATTAGTTTATTAAATGACTCATTTAATAAATTTTCTATTATGTATATTAAGTTCTTATTAAGGCACATACGATTTTCATGAAGCGATACATTGAGAGTGTGTTTGATTTGCTAAACAACAAGGAACTCAACTGAACAACTTTTATTGTACCATATTTGTTTTAGAAACAGTACTAGACAAAACTAGGAGCAAAGGACTATGCATAGCAACGGGGCGGGTTTTCCATCTCTCATCCCTGCACTCGACTAATCGAAAAAAATCTGCATCCATCGACGTTTCTTATTAGATGTAAAATTTAAGTTCACATTCTCGCCTGCGACGGGATTCAAGTTTCTATGCCCCACACTCGTATCCATTCATATATATATATATATATATATATAATAAATTTAAAAGTTATATTTATTATGATTAATATAATAAAAATATTAAAATCATATTTTCTATTGAGAGGAGATTATAATTTTTAATATTTAAAAATATTGAATATATATATATATATATGTATGTATATAAAATTTAAAAATGACAATAATATTACTAGCGGACTTGAGGCGTGTGAAGAGTGAATATCAACACCCCAAACTGGTACATGTCCCCGAGTTTTATTTTCGGGAAAATCTCGCTCCTACCCAAATCGAAACGAGTTCGCATGGATACCAGCAAGTACGAGTTGTGTTGTCATCCCTACAAGGGACTAGACAAAAACAATAATTCTTGTCATTCACTAAACGATAGGATAACTTTTTGTCCCAAAAACAAACTATCAAAAATATCAAAATATACTTTTTAATTTCTATAAGAAAAATTATTATTTCTCATGTCTCTATTCTCTCTCCCTCCTATCTCTCTCTCCACCCCCACTCTACTCTCTCACGTCTCTATCTCCTTATATTTCTCTATCATTCTTCTATCTTTCTCTACTATTCTCTCTCTCCCTCCCTGTTTATCATGCCTCTCTCCCTATCTTCTCTCTATAACTTTATCTTATCTCTCACCTCTCCGTCCTTTTTTTTTTATCATACCTCTCCTTCCACCCCCACTCTACTCTCTCACGTCTCTATCTCCTTATATTTCTCTATCATTCTTCTATCTTTCTCTACTATTCTCTCTCTCCCTCCCTATTTATCATGTCTCTCTCCCTATCTTCTCTCTATAACTTTATCTTATCTCTCGCCTCTCCGTCCTTTTTTTTTATCATACCTCTCCTTTATCAAACAAAATGCAGTGTAAAATTGTTTGTCTTGTACATCGATCATCAAACAAAATGGAGTACAAAAACACCATCAATGAGATTAAATTCGGTGCACCAACCTCATATATACACACACATAGAGAGATAGCACATTTTTTATTTATTTGCAAAGCATACATAGATGGTAAACACGTTAATATTTGTTTGGTTTTCTATTTTTTTTAGTTTTGATTGTTATTTAAATTTTATTTTTATTTATTTTTTCCAACAAAATCAACAATTAGTGAAAGCATATATTCACAATAATATATAATAGGGTGAGTACATATACTAAATAATAAAATTCGATTAAATTAGAGAATAATTAAGACGTGGCAAAGCAAATGCATTGGATTGATCAATATTTACAAAAAATACACATATAAGAATAGAAGAAAATAGCAAAATCACACTCAATGTTGAAAGAGAGAGAAAAGAGCACAAAGGAGTCGAATTGATGCTTAGAAGATTGACAGAATTCCTTTGAGTAAAAACCTTACTGAAAGAAAGTTTAGTTAACCATTGCTCATGGATAGTACTAACAACAACAATACAATCTCCCATTTTGAAATCTATCTAAACTTAGAAGAAAAAAATCAACAAAATAACAACATTATGGTGTGAAAAGAAAAAGAAAATATCAATAAAAAAGAAAGGAGTAACATAAAATAAAAGAAAAAAGAAAAAGAAAGATTAAAGAAGAAATAGTGGAAAGAAGAAGGAAGAAAGAATGTGCAAGTCATTAGGGTGTGAAAAGAAAATAGAAGGATGTTGAAAAGTGAAGAAACTTATCCAAAAAGGGAATGGTGACCGAAGAATGCAACTTCCAAGCAATTTTTATTAAAATAAATTAATCACAAAAAATAATTTAAGAAATAAAAAATAAACTAAAGAAAGAATTAAAAAATTAAAATAGAATGATTAGAATAATTATGCACTCTAAATAAGTGACACATGTTACATTTACCATAAATCATATCTGCTTTATTATAATGTATAAATTAATAAAAATAAGGGATTATATTAAACTTAATATTTTGTAATCCACCTATATTTTTAATTTAATTACTGTTATTTTAAAATACAAAACATAAAAACAAAAATAAGAGAATTAAAACGAGTAAGTTATCATTTTTATTTCTTTTTGGGCTGAGTGGATCAATTCATTGCACATCTTCTTATTTTAGCTGCGACCTTGTTGGGTGTGGAAAGTGATCAATTCGGGTTTTAAAACACTAAATTTAAAGTCAATGTATTGAATTTTATAGATTTTTAAGTCGTATTTATAGGACAATAGTATTGCAGACAAAAATTCTTATGACTCATTTAATAAATTATTGTTAATAATAATAATATTATTAATAAAAATATAAGTTCCGGTGGATACCAGCAATTACAAGTTGTGTTGCCATCCATCTCTATAAGGGATTAGACAAAAATAATAATTCTCTTCATTCACTAAACTATAGGATAACTTTTTGTCCCAAAAACAAACTATCAACAATATCAAAATACACTTTTTAATTTCTATAAAAAAAATTATTATCTCTGATGTCTCTGTTCTCTCTCCCTCTTATATCTCTCTCCACCCCCACTCTACTCTCTAACGTCTCTATCTCCTTATATTTCTCTATCATTCTTCTATCTTTCTCTACTATTCTCTCTTTCCCTCCCTGTTTATCATGTCTCTCTTCCTATCTTCTCTCTATACCTTTATTTTATCATGTCTCTCTCCCTATCTTCTCTATATTCACTATGCTCTCTCATGTCTCTATCTTTTTGTTGATATAATAATTTTTAAATATATTAAAATTATCAAAACGTGTTAAATATGTTTTTTTTTATTATCAGTTCTCAAATTTGTCTTTAATTAATTATTTTACTTTTAAAAAATATTTTGTATTGGTCAATATAATCTATAAAATTATTAACAAAAAATCACCTGACAAACATTTGTCATTGATACATACAAAAACTTAAAAAAAGTATTTACTACTGATAAATATTAAAAAAAAACACTAAACATATTTATAACTAGTACATAAATAAAACATGTGACACATATTTATCAATGATAATTATAAAAAATCACGGGACAACTATTTGTCATTGACAAATAAAAAAAATACGAGATAACTATTTATCAATGATAAATATAAAAAAAATCATGGAATAAATATTAACCACTAATACATAAAAAAAAACAA
>JBBPBQ010020321.1:65625-92216 GCA_037974755.1 Cicer yamashitae | reverse complement strand
GCATAAAAAATATGGAATAAATATTTGTCACTTATAAATAGTAAAAAAAATATTAGATAAATATTTATAATTGATTATAAAAACAGTATTTTTATATGATAAATATAAAAATCACAAGACAAATGTTTGTCCCTGATACATAAAAATATTTTGTCATTAATAAATATTAAAATATATTAAACAGATATTTTTCACTAATACATAAAAGAATACAAAATAAATATTTGTCTTCGATAAAATATACAAAATATATAAAAAAAATATTAATTGCAAATTCAATTTACCAAATTCACAAAAATCAGAGATTAATTTACCAAATTCAAAAAATAAAGTACTACAGCTTATTTACCAAATTCAATTTTATTTAGTCATTATTAGTTATAATAAATTAAATCTTGTATCTATAACATTAATAAGAGATTAATTTTTTCATTGGTTTTTTTTTATAATTATTACCTGCAAGAAAAGTATAGAAACGATGTGGTACCCGCGCAGAATCACAAGTATTTTATTAGTGAATATGAAAATAGAACATATATAGTTGAGTATTTCTAATTATTGGATTTCCATTTAGTTAGGTATTGCTTTTATATTTGAATTAAATTTAAATAATTTATTTTTTGTGTAAAAATTAGTTCATGCAGTTTAAAATTTCAAAGTAAATGAAATTGTCACTATCGTGAACTAAATAAAATTAACAGAAATTTTTTTTACTTGAACTAAACATAAAAAGTTAAGTATATCATTTAATCATAGTTTTTAGGTTTATAATAAAATTTTAGTCTAGTCTTCAGGTTAAAGTACTGTAGCAACCATTCTAGACAACATCTCCTGCATTTCATTCAATTCTTCCTTTCCGAAGCCCCAACTCCTAAGTAACTCTGCCCCGGCTGCTCCTGGCGTGATTCCATACCGGTGAAGGTTTTGCAGTTTACTCTCCAAAAATGGCAAGACAGCACTGGTGGAACGCAGTCTGGCAGCCATGGGAATGGAATGAACGTCAAGGGATCCTTTTGGTGAAGAATTAGTCAGTTGGCTGCTCATCATTTCACCGTGCTTGCCAACTTGGTTTGCAAAGATTGATGGAAAAGGCAAGGGAATAGGCAGGGGACAAAGATCAACAGATAGATGGCAGAACAATGGCCTTGTATTGGCACGTTGAAAAGCAGCATCCACTGTATCTTTTACTTCACAAACCGAAGCTCGACGACCTTCTATTGACCCAAAACAGCAAAGGGGTTGAGATGAAAATAATCAGGCAGAAAACAGAGCTTGGGAAGAAACAGAAGATAAAAATAAACTAAGTAATGAAGACAAATCATTTTGATAATTCCAGCAGATCACTTCATGCATTTAAGCTAGTGAAGAATATTCATCAAATTGAACAAATTAGCATTTTCTTATGGAAAATTAAAATTGTAATCATTCCGTTGGTTATAAAAATTCTGAGAGTGGAGAATTATGGGGGTTAGATTGGAATTAATTGGGACTTCTAGGGAGACACTAGGAACTCTCATATTGCCTAGACTGTTTTCTTTTACTGCTTTTGCATTTCCCATCATGTATTTCTTTCAGATACCAGATCCTGCAATCCCTATGATACAGGTCTGAATATTTCCATTAATACAGTCCAGCGAACTCCTTTACTCTGTTTTACCTCATTGGTCTCGTACCCATCTTATTATTAAGCCTTTTATGACAGAATTTGGTAGCTGCCTATTGTTTAAACATATAAAACATTTTTCAAATATTTTCAAATGTTCAAAACATGTACTTTATATGTTTTTCATTTTTATTTCTTCTTTTGGATGTGTGAAGACCCATGGAGGCACAGGTTAGAAGATTTGACAAGATGAAGGATAATCTAATAGCTTGAGATAGAGAAAAACCAAGAAAAATTATAGGTCACAATGTTAGAGAGAGATTTAGAGGTAGATGGCCTATTTTTTAATTTAAATCATGGTGGGAAATTAGTGTCTTCTTATCCATGTAGCGGCCTTCACCTAGTGAGATAAAACATGGTTGTTGTTTTGGACAGACATGTTCCTTTGCAACTTCCAGTGGTTCACAGACTGGCCAGATACAGATATCCTAAAATCTATTATTTTCACCATAATCGTACTTGGAACGGTAAGGTTGAGTTGATATCTAAAGGAATCTACTATTAACATTAAACCATTATGGTTATAAGATACAGGCTATTACTAAACATGATTAATGATAGGATATTAGGGTGCCGATTGATCCCATGTAACAGATATCACTTAGTGGGAAAATGTTGGTTCGTTGGTTGGTGTGCTAATCAGATACAGAGCAAGATCATTGAAGTGGAGAATAAATAAATCTCAATAGAAAAAAACCTGATGCAAAAGCGCCATGGACTGTCAAGTGTTCAATAGCCTGTATGTCTTCAACATCCTCAGCAATATGTGGGGTCAACGACTGCAAATTTTCTAACAAAGACAGTTCATTCTGTCCCCCTGAATTTCAACAATAAGACCAATCAATACATTTCTTATCATGATTAACTCAAATTATTCACATGTACCTGTTAAAGCAGGTGTTGGCATGGCAACATCCAAAACTGACACCATATTCTGCCTTCCTTGTCCTGATAACATTTGTATAAGTCCATGAAAATCCACAGCCCCAGAAGCAGAACATGCATCTTTAGTAGGCCCAACTGGAACCAATCGGAAAGGAAGACTAATGGAGTGTAGCGCAGCAGCATAAACTGCACTTGAGTGGTAATGCTTTTCATCTTCAATGTGGAGGAACTTTGAAGCTTTACCTATGAAATTTTGATGAAAAAAGAAACTTCAGACCAGAATAAAGACATCAAATTTGAAGGTTCAGTATAATTGAACAGGAGTTTTCAAATTATAATTTATGCATCAGAGAGCCAACACCAATTCATTTTTGCCATCAGTGAGGAAACTGTATCAATATTAGAATAGAGCAAAAATGACAACAATTCAAGGCCATAAATGACATCTAACCATTTAAGTTTGTAGAGCATCGTCATAAACATCATATTTGCTTCTTATTATCAAAGAAGGATCTTGTCTATTGAATTTGAGTAGTCTAATGATGAACTTTACATTACAAAAATTATTACGTTTACCTAAGGAGGGCAGACCAACAGGTACAATAAGTTTACAATAGGGTGATAATCTTGAAAATGATGTAGCATCATGAAGCTCCTCTAAGATTGTACGCTTCCTGCTCTGACGACTTGCTCGTGTACCAGGACCACGGACAGCATACAGCATGACAGGAATGTTTGAATATTAAACTACAAATTTTCTAAAAATTCAGCAGCCACAGCAGAGAAACCTCCAGAGTCATCAACTACAAATTGAAATCCCTGCCAAATATTAAAGAAATATTGTTCAAGGAGCACTAAACCAAACTGAGTTTTTATAAAAGCCTAGCAGAAAAACATCATGGCTAAGATCAAAAACATCATATGTTTTGTCAACATATGAATAATACCATCCATATGAAACTCTCACACCGGAACAGACAAAACTAAAGAATAAAATCTGGATATCCAATAATGCATTGGATATCTAGTCATAAAGTAGGTTTGCAGTTTGTGATGTTATAATGTTACTATGTCAAATTAGCGCCTTTACAGAATTACAAATATTGTAGTTCTATTATCAGGTTCTATTCAGGGTTTATGAAATAGGTAGTTCTTTGTAAAAGAAAAAGCCTAGAAATGAATAATTTGGTTTGTTAAATACAAGCATTGTTACCTACATTCAAGGAATAAGCAAATTCTTATATACATAACGGACCTTACAAAAAATGAAAAGAAAAATACAAATTGACTAAAAAAAGAAAACTTTTTAGAAAATCCAGATCCTTTAAGATAATGCATTCATCCCTTGTTTTAGTACAAGAGTCAAAGTGAAAGAAACGTGAGAACTATACCCCAAACCGACTACTAGATTACAAGATGATAAATAGCTACTTGTATATGGTCACATTCTTCAACAAAAAAACGAAGCCTCTCGCTAACCTCCTCCCCTTGTGAAGTCCAATCAAAAGAATCCCTTCCAATTCCATAATTGTCCAAATCCTCAACATCTGTCCAAACTCCATTTAATTCATATAGACTTTTGGGGTGGAAATGCACTTTTGAGTAATCTGTCCAATACTGAACTCCTTTTTCTAGACACTCAGTTATATCCTTATTCTGATACTCACTCGGACAGCCACTGTTTGAACCACCAATCGTATATACCATATTAAAATTTTCTTCTTCGTAAAGACTTTGTAGGAACAAATTTTTTTTGTGAGGTTCAGAGGCTTGGGCAGAAACTCCATCAGTCCTGCACATAGGTCTATCGGCATCAGGCGCATTTGAACATGATTTTAAACCAATAGATATGACGACATAACTGATGAAATAGGTTTGACGTCCAACATTAAAACCATACGAGTACACAGAACATTAGAATATCTGCAAGTAGTAACATACCATTTTTATTTTAATGCATACTCTTAAATCTGAGTTTTCTTGAGTGCTTCTGTAGCAACAATATGCCTTCTCAGTTACAGTTTTCAGGTATTTCCTATGTTAAAAAACCTTTTCACTAACCTTATATGATGTCTCAATATTGCTTATATTTACAAAAGAAATGAGTCCACCACAAATTTTCTAAAAATTAATAATTTAGAGAGCCATTTCACACAACAGGAATCAATGTTGACAACAATGTCAATGTTAGAGTGCCTTCCTCAATCCTCTAAATTTTTTCTTCTCTATATCATTTATCATTGAACTTTCATTATAAAGGCATAGGTTAAAATTCTCACCAGGTTAAAACATCTGATGTTGCGGTAGCAGCCTCCTTATACAGTGTACCATGAGAACTCATAGATCCAAGGGAGCCTGAAAAGGTTAACAACGGGGGTGGAAGGAATGATGTTTGCACCAGATAGAAAAATGGATAAGAAACTATACAATTAATCTTATGCTATAATATGTTTGCATTGACATGTGACAAAGACAAATGTAAGACAGTGCAAATGGAAGTTGCAAGGTTGTTAATGTATTTAACATCTATAAAGAAGAGTTCCCACTTATACTCAATGAAGAATATTGACCTCATATGAAGGTGATGCAGTGTATCATAATCTTAAAATATGGAGAATTAAAAAAGGTGGTTCAAATAGTATTTGTATTATAACTAAAATGGATGTTAGAGAAAAAATGTCAAGAAAATGCAGGTTATGTCGATTAACTGGTTATACTCGAAAATATTGTCTAAATGTTATGGGCAACTCTAATCAATCTACCTAATTTTTGTAAAGTTTGTGTTCTTGTTTTTTATGAATGAATTATAATGAATTACATGACTACATTTTTATTTTTTGATAAGTGACAATCGTTCCTAGAGGTTTGATGAACATATAAATGATCTAGATGAGGGATTTTTTAACTTTTTTTTAACGGAACCCCATTTAAAGAGTAATGTTGAAATTATTTAAAAACATAAAGGACAAAATCAAAAAAAAAAAAAAAAAGATAAAGGACTAAATCGTTAACCGAAATTAAGTTAAGGGACCACGGGTAGTATTTAGCCTATGAAAAAATATTAGTTAGAGAGTGCTTACCGTCATTACAAAATCTCCTCAACTTTTCTTTATCTACAAGTGTTTATTGAAAAGTCATTACAAAATCTCCTCTTCTTTATCTACAAGTGCTTATTGAAAAGTCATTACAAAATCTTCTCAACTTTTCTTTATCTACATGTGCTTATTGAAAAATGGAACCACTACTAGTGTAATCTTCATTGGCGAATGAAGATTACTAGTAGTGGTTCCATCCACTAATATAAACAACAAACAATGAAGATTTACTGGAGCAACAACAAACAAAATGATATAAACATTCCAGAAATTAATAAATTAAATAAAATAAAACACACAATCATTTTACCATAACCTTCTTCATATAAACATAACAAATACGTTTGTATAGTTTGTTGTGACAATTATTTGAAAACACTAAAGTACTGACAAATACCAAGCATGACACTGACATGTAATTATTATATATGTGTCATTAATTTGGTATCAGGTTGGTTTCTATTAAAAACACCATGCACCACTTCAATCTAACTGTGTCACATTGAGAAAACAAAAGTAGATGGATTCCCGACAAGACATCGAACCAGATCATCATCCTAAAAAATTTTCAAAAAATTATAAAAAACACCTAAAGAGCATTTTAACCATTTCCAAGTAAACATACTTGTAGACTATAAAGTAATAACACATACACAGATACCAGACACAAATAGAACTAGATCAGCATCCTAGAAAATTTTCAAAAAAATTATAAAAATCACGCAAAGAGCATTTTAACCATTTCCATGTAAACATGTAGACCACAAAGTACTAACACATACACAAATACCAGAAAATTATAAAAAAACACGCAAAGAACATTCTAACCATCTGACTTTTCAATTCAATTTATTTTTTTTTGCTTATATTTCATTATATTTCATTTCAGAGTAATATCGCGTATCCTCATACACTTTAATATGAAGTACTCATACACTCCGTGCTAAGTAGTTATATATCATACTAATACAGAAGTTGACGGATTTATAAATAAATAAAAACAAATAAAATAAATAAATAAATATATAAATAAATAAAGAGAAAAATAGAGTAAAACTAACACCAATTCGTAAAACAAAGAAGGAAAAAAATAGGTAAATATAAAAAAGAAATAAAAATGATAGCCAAAGAAATAGAATATTCATTGATTGTTACTTTAGGACCGAGATTAGATTTTAGATTTGAGAACATCTTGCAAACCCTTGGCGGCATCTTGCAAACCCTTGGCGGCATTGATATTCATATGTAGTGCCACGGATTTGTTGAGAACTTCGGCGGCACTAAGTAGGAATATAAATGCAGCTAAGTTGATGCTTAGATTTGAGAACATCTTGCAAACCCTTAGGGTTTAATACTCGAAGAGACATTTTTCTTTAAGAATCAAAGTTATTTTGACCTAATAACAGAAGAATTACAGAGTGTGCGTGTAGGTGAGTGAAGAAGAAGAGTGAATGAGTGAAGGAAGACGAAGAAAACAAGAGAAGCGTTTTGAAGTTAAAAAAACGACGGAGTGTTGTTGTAGAATGTGTTTGGGCTTTACCTAATAATCATTGGGCCCAAATTGTCTCACCCATTTTTTTAAGACAAAAATATAAATTTGAAAATAACACAGTTCTGTTGAATAAAAACATAAACAGTTTCCAACTAAATGTCCGATATATTTTCAAAAATTGAGTGCTATACACAAAAAGTTTATTCGTTAAATAAAAATATATTATTATAAGTCACAATAGTTTTCAATTGTCTGACACATGATACAGACTTTTATATATATATATTAAGAATAAGAAATTTTTAGAGCAGTAATAGTCACTCTTATCTTTGAGAAGATCTACCATATATCACAAAGTCACTCTTAGTTCAAAAATTACCTGTTCATGTATAGAATCCAGATATGAGTTAGTCATATGAGAAACAGGATAATGAGTGAAATCCCAATTATGTAAAACCCGTGCTGGCAAGACTGCAGTCTCATTTGTATGACATGAAGAGCAGAACAGTTAACTAGTATATTCAGAGTCGAGGTTTCCCCCATCCAAGTGCCTGTACAAAATCCCAAATTGAAGTACTTCCATCATCAAAATGTCTATGGCATCCAGCACAGGTGTGATGTTGTGCTTCTAACAACTGTCTCATTGATTTATTTGATGGAATTTCAACATTAAGTGATATGGTCTTCCCCAAAGTGGAAAAATTTCGAATGTTTTCCCCTCTTGTGAAAGAAGACAGAGACACTGGAGAATTTGACACAGGTGAACTTGGGATTTGAATCTTGAGGGGACAAAAACCAAACCAGTGCTCTTGGAGGACTTGAAAAGAACCTGCTACTGAGAATAGACTGTAAACACTCTTGAATGAGAACACTTCTCTTTGCAATAATATCAAGAGATGCAACGGTTAAGAGTTAAGAAATCACGATATCGCTTTTCAACCTCCCACTGATCCTTGCCACTCCACACTTTTAATTTATAAACAATGTATTCCTTCACCCCAACCAATCTTTCACTGAAAGAAACATCCCCTCTTTTCTGCCTTGCACCTACCACTTCAATTCTATCTATTCTTCTAGGGCACTGAACTAGCAGGTAAGCATCATCTGTACTAGAAGTAGAAGCAGTCAACCCACCATCTCTTAAAGGCATTGACAGTTGTGGTTCAAACATTCTGTTACCCATGGTAAGCCTAGCCGCAGGAGAATCCATAGACTCCAGTAAAATTTCTTCCATTTCCTGAACAACCTCGTCATAGAATTCATTTAGTTCAAAGTCCTCTATCTGCAATATTCAGTAGAATGATAATTGCTACAGTGTCCCAATTCAGTCTATGATGACATTTTTCACCATCTTTTTTACTAGGCGGCAAATAAAAACAGCCTATACCAACAGTAAAACAAAAAAACAAGAATCCTAATTGAGTCATTAATTCAAAAAATTTCAATTCTTCTTTGAAATAATATACTTTAGATTACAGGCTCTAGTTTCAATTCAATACATCTTATTGAATTATGTATAGAATTAATAGTTTCAACACTCAGCCAAATTGGTCTTCCTGAACACTGTCATTATGTCTGTTTAGTTCATATCGAGATAGAAATGCCATACAAAATCCAACGAGTTTATACAAGGCTTTAAATCACAAACTGCATCATCTAATGCATCCATGACAACAATTGTTGCATAATGCCGCGATTGAATCCCACATCAGCCCACAATAGCCGTCATGCAACTATGACCACTATTCAACTATAGTCTATAACTACAATTAAAAACCTGGGATTTACATATTAATTAAAATTGTACAAATTGAATTAGCACATACAATAATTGAAAAGGTTTTAAAATGATGACAAAAAGACAATGGGACTCGCTGCTCACCTTAGATATCACATGACTTTTATCTAATAGATTTGTCGAAGGGGAAGAACTCTCTAATGTTTTCCTTATCCCACCATTCGATGGCAGCACAATTTGTTTTAGGGTCTCAAGTGATTTTGCAGATACATTGGAAGAACTTATATCAACTTTACTATCACAAAAACGATCAAAACTCGAATTCAGAGTTATCCAACTCCAGGTTTACCCGTTGAGCATCACCAGAAGAACCAGCTTCATCAATGTTGTTATATTGATTCCCCTTTCCCTCGTTTCCACCATCAGTAACATTCAAACTCTTCTGAGGATCTTCTTCTGGCAGAAGACCCAAATATCCCTCAACAATAGAAGAAGTTTTAGAGCAACCAACCAATTCGTCAGCACCTTGAACTTCACAACAAGCAACAGGAGTGTCCCTGTCCCTAACCCTCACCAGGGGAGGAGCTAGGTAGGGACAAGGGGGGCCGCGGCCACCCCAAAAAAAAAAAAAAAAAATTTATGGGTAAAATATCAAACTGCCCTCATTAAAATTAAGAAATTACAGTTATACCTTAAACCTAAATCTCTGTTCCTCTCTCTTCTAGTCTTCATCTCTCTCTCCCTCTTGCTTTCACCCGCCTCCGCCTCCGCTTCGCAATCGCGTCTCGCTCTGCCTCTTCCTTCCCTTCGCGCCTTCGCGGCTTACCTCCGCCTCCGCTTCGCGTCTTGCCTCCGCCTCTGCTCGCTGCCTCGGCCTCGCCTCTGCGACTGCTCGCCTCCGCCTTTGTTGGCCGTACGTCAAACCTCAAAAGGTTCGGATTTCAATTCGTATTATCATCAGAAATTTAGAATTGATGTTTGGAGTTTTGTTTTGGAGTTTTGTTTGGAGTTTTTGTTTGTTTTGGAGTTTTTTTGGAGTTTTTTTTGTTGCATATAAGGTGTTTGATTTTTTGTCCATATTAGGTGTTTGATTTTTGCTGCCTCGGCTCGAGCTCGCCTCGCCTGTTCGTCGTCAAAACTCCAAAGGTTTGGATTTTGCTGATTTGGTGTTTTTCCTGATTTTGCTGATTTGATGAACAAGGTGTTTGAACAAGATATTTGTGCTGATTTTATTGTTTATTTGCTGATTTTTGTTGCATAGAAGGTGTTTATGCTGATTTTGCTGATTTGCTGATTTTTGTTGTTAATTTGCTGATTTTTGTTGCTGATTTTTGTGCTAATTTTTGTTGCTGATTTTTGTTGCTGATTTAAAACGATTGCTGTCTGTCTAGAATGATGGCTAAATTGTTGTTGCTAAATTGGTTGATTTAAATTGTTGTTGCTGATGATTGTCTGTTTCTTGAACAAGATATACGGCAGATTTAGAATGATGGTTGCCTGATTTTGTTTCCTAAATTACTAATTTCGCTTATATAGAATAAAGAAACGTACATAATGGCTGCATGCTTTAGAATGCAATTCTTTAAATTTAGAATGCTAACTCTTTGTATATTTGATTTATACATATTATAATTTTATGTCGGCCACCCCAAGCTTTTTAGTCAAGCTCCGCCACTGATTAGAGTTGAATAAGTCTTTAGTCCCTATAAAATTTTACTATTTTGCTTTCTTCTTCTCACTGGCAGCACCGCCCTCTGAAACTCTGATTTGATCCTTCCGTCGCAATTTCGCATCTCGTGAGTTCATATTATATTCGATATTAGATTTCAAATTTATGAGTTTTATTTTCCTTTTTTCATTGGATTTCACTGCTCGATTCACTTTTTTTTTCTTCCTCTATTCTAATATTTGGCTATTGTAAATTTTAAAGTTTTGCTCTTCTGAATTAATTGTCCTCTATGTCAATTACAATTTATTTGTTTATAGCAGTTTGTTGTGCTATGAAGGAAACTAAATAGTGTGGTAGTTGAATTGTAGGAGAAGGTTTTGCTGATTGATTTGGTTGTGAGAAGATGCATCCTCCTCTAACATTACACAAACACCCTATGTGCGCTGAAGTGAGTTTGTTTCATCACCTTCTTTCAAAAAAAATGTTTAATTATTTGCTAGTAGAATTATTAGTGTTCTTATTGTTATTCTTAATATTGTATGCTGTACTATTAATGTGCTTGTTGCTTATGACCTATGAACTATGAAGCACTGATGCACTACTATTGACATGTAGACACCTAAAATAATTTAAGTAAATAGAAGTGATTGAATATAACGACATATTATGAGTCTCATTTCTGTGTTGAATATCAAACACACCTTCAATCCGAAGTGTCGGTGGTACATAAGATATATTTCCATGCCGATAAAGGCTATTAGTCATTGTATATTTGGTCATAAACAAAAGACACTTTGGCTGTATTGGAGCCTTAAATTGCAACAGTGAAATGGGACTTAATCCACTAACCAAAGGTTATTTGTTGCCCTGTCAATTAGCATTCGTTCTCTTACCTTGGAAGTCCATAGTGGACTTGAATCAATTTGTGAATTTCCTCAATTTAGAAGTTCAGATAATTTATCTTTTTCCTTTGGTACTGAAAGTTATGTTATATGGTCCTGCAAATGTGAACAAGTATATAATATATCATAGTCTAGTTTAATTCAGGTTGTGCTTTGATGCAGATTATTGAACAGTTTCAAAAGTGTCATGTGGAACATCCTATTGCAAAATTCTTTGGCGAATGTACAGATTTGAAAATAAAATTAGATCGCTGCTTCAGAGAAGAAGTGAGATTTTCAGTTTTTCTTTTATTTTCCTTTCCTTATATATTTTAAAGGTCTTTTGCTTTGATCTGATTTTCCTATGTATAAATCATCTATGTGTTCCAACAGAAAGCTGTGAAGAGAAAGGCCAACTTTCAAAAGAGCAAAGAATTGAAGGAACAATTGCGAGTTTTAAGGAAAGAAAATGCTGTAAACAGCAGTCAATAGAAGAATTTCCTGCTGTATTGAAAACCAAAATTGTTATGCAAAATGCAATCCATAGTTTTATAGTATAGCATGATATGATGTTTTACCACTTTCAAACAGGGAAATATTCAATATCGATATTGTTTGAAGTATGTGATCTCTCTGATGATATTGTGCTATATGTTCTCCATTTTGCCACTTCCTTGCTGGTTTGATGAATCAGTATGTAACTATATTATTTTACACTGAAAAACTTGTCACATCATAAGATGATTATTATGTATGTGTGGTGATTCAAACTCAAATCAGCAATGGTTAATACCCTCTTATAACAATTAAATAGTTTTTATGCATTCAACTTCTTGCTGTAACCTCAAAACCATGAACAGCTTGTTCAGATTCTACTTCATATGAGTTTTTAATGCATATTGATGACAATTGAGTTTGGCATATTACTCAACCTTCAGAGAATATATGATAAAAATTTAGGTATCTTGATAAGTACAACTATATGCTGTACTTAAAAATGTATTTGTAGCGTCTGGAAGACTCCTCAACAAGTCAACATCAACGCCATACTCATTTTAGAACTAGAATGGGCATGGGTTGGGAACTTGTTTTCCTAGAACTCAAATTTTCATATGGTAGCTCCTCTTTTTCTTGGGTGAGGAGGGTCTTTAAACCCCATTCCCCAAGCCCCCAAAAAATGTAGTCATGTCATATTAAAATGTGTCATCCAAAAAGGGGTCTAAAGAAATGTGCACTAATGTTATTTTTTTTATACATTTCAAAATTAAGTTTGCCTATTAATGGATTGTTCATTCTCTAATCAGCTTCAACAAACAAAATTCATTCTCAACAAATATGTCAGTTTTCATTTAGATTGTCATTAATAAAGCATAGTCAGCTTTATAAATTATGTAGTCACCAAAAAATGAAAAATAAGAATTGGTGAACATACAAATAAAGTTGAAATGCTCTAGTTGCTTTTGCTCCAGTTTTTCCTCTTGGTTTATATATTATAAAATTGGGTTACAAGAAAAGAGAACAACTTCACAGTAAATTAGTCAAAAGCACGAAGGTACAAAGAAAAATAAACTATATCATGCGTTAGGATTTTGTGAAATTCATGGATTTACTACTATGTGGACAGTTAGAAGCTCAATAATAAAACTTCACTTTGATTTGGCGTGCACTTTGATTTGAAATGTGTATGTTACGGAAGATAAAAATTAAATAAGATGAAACATATGGTGTCTATAATATGATATTCAAATATCACAAATGTTAGTCATTTGGTGCTGAAATTGTATGACAAGGAGAACAAGGGAATAAAAACATGTTGGAGTTGCACAAAATTTCCCATCACTTCCAAATTGTCAATGGATAAAGTACTTTTTCACTGCCTGATTATTGAACAAGATATACGACAGATTTAAAATAATGGCTGTCTGATTTTGTTTCCTAAATTACTAATTTCGCTGATATAAAATAAAGAAACGTACATAATGGCTACATGTTTTAAAATGCAACTCTTTAAATTTAGAAGGTTAACTCTTTGTATATTTGATTTATACATATTATAATTTTACCTTGGGCACACCAAACTTTTTAGTAATCTCCGCCTCTGACCCTCACCTCTTCTATAGCTTATACATCACCAATATCTTTTGTTTCTTCAACTTCATCATTGACAATAACCACATTCTTCTCATCTTTTTTACCAGAACTAACCCCATCATCTTCCACTCAGATTATTATTTTCCCGCGGATTGTGAAACAGATCAGACACAACAGAAACCGGACCGTTATGTAGCAAAAAGTCGTCGAAATCATGTGAACCAAAAGCCACAGAAGAGTTCATAAACAATGGATTCTCATTTGAAACTTGTGTTTACTCATCATATAAACGCAAACACGTCGAAGAATAGAAGTCATTCTTCCCATTTTCACCTTTCAACGAAGAAAACTCATTCTCATTGTCACCGTCACATCCACTACCATAGTTGAACATAGAATCCTCACCCTCTTCCTCCCTCTCAATCTCTCTTTCCCTAACTTCACCTCAATTTTCGTTCCCATCAGATTCTTCAGTTCGGTTAATTCCGATCAACTCCGACGAATCGAGTTCGGTCAAAGCAAACTCATCACCGTCGTCACCGTAAAGCTCCAATCCACTCGAACCGTACCTCAAGTTCTTGCGATTAGACTCTATCGTAATTCCATCGTCGAAGCCCTTAGAGGAACCGAAATCGATATCGGAGAAATCGTGGAAAACGGTGATGGCACTGCACATGCTCATGCTGGTGCTCGGTGTTCCCATCATTGAGTTAGCGCTACAGTAACGTTCTAACTCGGAATCGGCGTCGAGAGGTACCGTCCGATTGGCGGACCCGTAACCGAGGAAACGAATCCAACGGATCCAGATAGCCGTTCATAATTTCAAACTCGGTCAACTAAAAATAAAATAGATTGATGGAAGAGAAACAAGAAAGTTAACCTCTGATCTTTGAAGGAACGCGCGGGATTATCAAATTCAGCACACTAGTAAGAGAGAGACCCTTCTCTCATACACAACACAGCGAAAAAAAATAATATTGAGAATCAACTTTTTGTTTTTACTTCTTACTAAAAAAAATATAAATAAATTTGATAAAAGAAAAAAAAAAAATATATATATATATATATAAATACAAATAAATAATTATAGATACTGAGAAGTAGTTGATTGTAATCATAACAAGGTTAGACCACTAGTTATACAGGAACTCATCACCAGCCTGGCACAAGAAATCATGACCACTAGTGCATCTAACTCCAAATCTTCATAAAGTTAATTGTTGCTAAGTCCAATATATTGGACTTGAAACCGAATGGTACAAGACCTAGGAAGAAAACAATAATTCAAAAACGCTATTCTTATGAACATTTCTGATTAGGTTTAAATACTCCCTTGGGTTGTTGAACCACTGAGCTGTTATATTTGCTTCGAAACCATCTCCACGAAATGAAAATTAAAGTCGAGAGATATTAATGGCATACTAATGGCGAACTTTATTCAGGCATGACATTTTCAAGTGTTCATCTGAATATGTGTTCTAATAATTGTAAGGAAGAGTACTTTTGTCCATAAGAAAAGCCACACTAAAAGCCAAAGGGATATTGCTTTTGTATATTTGTTATAGATATATGCATTAAGAGTTTAGTTATTAGTCTAAAAAGGTTTTAAACTATTAGTATATCACAAGAATTCATAAACATGACTTTATAAGTAGTTATAGTAAAAGTCAAATATCTTTCATGATTTAATAGTTGTGATTGACTGACAATATAAAATTTTTAAAAATATTAATCTAATTAATCTAAATATTATACTTTATCCGTCCTACAATGAGTGACCTATTTGTTTTTAAAAATTATTCCAAAATAAATTACTTTTTCAATTTACAGTATACTATTAATTTTTTAATTCTACCATATAATTAATGCTCCATGCACTACTTTTAATTCAAGAATTTCTATTTTACATCCAAATGATGTCATAATTAATATTGGAAAGGATGCACCAATTCCCGAATGTCCTATTCCTGGTGAAAGGTAGTATCATTGTTCAAAAACTTCTTGGCGGACAAATTTGGAAAGTGATTAACTCCACGAATTGAAAGTCATTGTTATCTTCTGAAATCATTGATTTGTGTGCCCGTGGCAGCTGGAAGGAGATAAGACATGATTATACATGTAGCTGGTTAGTAGTTCCTGGAATGGGCAGAGTGACAAGGAAAAGTATGAGAAAGCAAGGATGTTGAAGGTGCGTTTCACTTATTAATTCTGCATTTTCACAAGATATTTTGTATGATATTTAAAAGAACCTGTTTAATTATGGTATACCTTGACATCTGTGTGCAGAGTTATATATGGAACATCAGGGCTGCATATACGTAAGGTTTCACGAGTGAAGATATTACTAAGCAGCAAATAGCTGTTGCTACTTATTTTATTGACAAACTAGCTTTGAGGGCTGGAAATGAGAAGGTACAATTATGATACTTGCAGGTATAATTGCTTATCTGTTCACTACAAATCACCTCATCCCCAGATAACATATAGATGTGCTAAAAGAGGATAAACATATACTAACTAAAGCATATTTAAGTTGTGAATGCATACGTAATTTGTAAGTCAAAGTATGCTAAAGACGTGCTAGTTTAAGTTAAATTAGGTAGTTTTAAAGAGCTGTGAAAAGTAGGAAGGCGTAATATTTTTTGATTTTTTCTGAATGTGCTTGAGGAATTTGCATTCAGTTGATATTCTATCATACACTCTTAGCAATAACTACAATTTGCATTTAAAAGGAGATTAACAACATTTTCTTTATGAAAGGAGATTAACAACATCGCTACTTTCTAAGTATGATATTCTCTAGTCCAGATGCTTGGCTAACTACATGTCAACAATCATAATTACAGTTGATGCATTGAATGGGTGAGATAGTGGGGAGTTATTTTAATTCTCCTATGTCCTGACATGATAGCTTTGTCTGGTAAAGGAACACCAAGCTACCAACCAAAGTACGGTACAAAGTGGGATCTGGTAACGGAACACCATCTAGGGAAACATATTTCACATTCAAGTTAAGAGGAGTATATGTTGCTCTAGTATCAGAAAAACGAGTCTGTTCAAGAATGTTGGCAATGTACTTGGATTGAGAAAGAAGGTAGCCTCTAGAATAGTAAGCAACTTCAATCCCCAAGAAATAACGAAGAGTTCCCAAGTCTTTTATCTCAAAATGCTTGGCTAACTAAAATTTCAACTCATTGATTCCACTAACATCATCACCTGTAATAATCATATCATCAACATACAAAGAAAGTATAATGCGACCATAAGTGGCAGACCTTATTAACAATGCAAAATCATGTTCACAAGAGCAGAAACCAAGAGAAGTGATCACAATAGAGAATTTCTCAAACCAAACTCGAGGAGCATGTTTGACCATATAGAGCCTTTTTTTTAACTTATACACTTCCCATTGATTATGAGAAACTCCTTATGGAAGGACCATATATACTTCTTCATGAAGCTCACCATTTAAAGAGACATTTTTTACATCCATTTTTGTTAAATATGCCATTGACGAATAGATGCAATTGCAATAAGAGTACACATAATGGTCATCTTGGCTACAGGAGCAAAAGTTTTTTCATAATCTATACCATATTTCTTTAGCAACAAGACGTGCTTTATAGTGCTCAAACGACCCATCATACTTAGTTTTGATATTGTTTATCCAACGAGATTCAATAGCACGCTTTCCAGGAGGAAGAGGTACTAATCCCCAGGTATCTGTTTTGTACAATGCAAAAAGTTCTTCTGCCATAGCGTGCTGCCAAAGAGGATCAAGAGTAATGTTTTTATAGGAAGAAGGCTCAAACAAACTATGAATAGAGGTTAAGAAAGAAGCTAACAAAGCTGAGTAAGTGGAATAGACAAAATCAGGTAACTGAGTAGTCTTACGGTGACGAGAGGGGTAACGAGGAGGCGAAGGCGGAGGATCAATAATCGTAGGAGGTGGTTGGACAGCCGGGGGGGCAAGAGGGATGTCATCATGTGGAGTAGTGGTATTTGTCTTGAAATTCTCAATATTACAATCACTAGAAGCATTATCATTAGGACTAAACAGATCAATATTGGTCAGTTTTGAATTCTTAGTAATTTGAGAATCAGAGGAAACAAAGTAAAAAGGGATGTGCTCAAGAAAAAAAAAAGAAACATATAATTTTCTTACATGACGATCATAACAACAATAACCTTTTTGACCATCCCCATAACCAAGAAAACACACATGACAGAACGAGAAGACAACTTATTGTGCTTTACTAGTGAACGAAAAACAAAACAAGTAGAACAAGAGACTTTCAAAGAATAATAATTAAGGATAAAAGCATACAATTTTTTAAAGGGAGACAAACCTGATATGACAAACGATGAAGTTCTATTAATAGCATGGACAACAGTGAGAGCTTTTTCCCCCAAAACTTGCTTGAAACTGAAGGAGACAACAGAAGAGAACGAGCAATCTCAATAATATGACATTGTTTCCTTTCAGCAACTCCATTTTGTTGGGGAGTATCAGTACAAGATGTTTGGTGGAGGGTGCCATCATAAATAAGTAATTCGAAGAATTTATTAGAGGTATATTCACCACATAAATCACAACGAAAGAACTTTATTACAACATTATGTTGAGTCTTGACCATAGCATGAAACATATGAAAAATGTCAAATAATTTAGACCAATTTTTCATAAGATAAACCCAACAATAATGAGTGTAATCATCAATAAAAGAAACATAATATCTAGATCCACCTTTGGTGAGAACCGGTGATGGACCCGAAACATCAGAGTGAACTAAATCAAAAGGCGCATATGAAACATAAACACTTTTACTAAATAGTAAAGTTGGAAATTTAGCAAGTTTACAACCACAACAATCTGAAATATCATTGGTTTGTAACTTTCCTAAATCTCTAGTAGAAGTCAAATATTTTAATCTAGAAGCAGAAACATGTCTATGGCGAGAATGCCATAAATAAAAACTCGAAGACGAAGAATTCAAGTGAAAACTAGATAATAAGCCAACAGTAGTTGTTAGGGCTGCAGTATCTGGGACTTGCAGGTCATCCAAAACATAAAGTCCCCTCTGTCTATGGCTTGTCCCAATCAGTCTCCCGGAATATGGATCCTGCACGCAACAAGAAGTGGAAGAAAATATAACTGAATAACCGAAATCACATATTTGACTAACAGAAGCAAGACTCAAAGTGAGATTAGGAATATAATAAACATCATAAAAACACAAGTTAAGTATTGAGATAGAACTAATGCCTGCTAATGGCATAGGAGTGCCATTAACAGTCAAAAAAATTTATCATCATATGTTATATGGTGAGATGCTCCAGAATCAAGAATCCATATGGAAGAAGATATACTTGACAGACTAGAGAAGTTCAAAACTTTAGTAGATGAGGCAAACATGGCATGTGGTTAAATGACAAGAAGTTTTTGGAGTTGTTCTGCAATATCAAATATTTGGGAAGCAGTCTCAGATGAGTATACAGAACCAGAACTAGAGCCAATAGTAGGAGAAGAAGAAACAACAACGTTAAAATTCTTCTTATGGACTCTCCCCAATTTCGGACAATGTGCTTTTCAATGACCTTTTTCTTTGCAAAAAGAACATTAATCATTACCAACCCCAACTCTCCCTTGAGATTTTCCTTTTTGAACAAGAGCGACAAAAACAGATGGAGGAATTGAGAGAATTCCCTTATCTGACACAGTAAAGTGAGTCTTAAGTTTAATTTCTTTTGTCAACAATTCACTAACTATTGATTCAAGATTAGGAAAGGGGAACGATGCAAAATACACCCATGAAGACCCTCAAAATCATCACGTGGAGCCATCAGAAACCAAACCAAAAGTTGCTCTTTTCTTTGATAAATGTACGCTTTGACAGCTTTCAACTCAGTTGATTCCATAAGAGTCAATTAATCCTACAAATTAGTCATTGTTGAATAGAATTTCTGAATGGACATATTGTTCTGCTTGAGGGCCCCAATATCACTTTCCAATTGATAACATTTTGCAAAGTTAGACTGAACATACAAACGTTTCAAGTGATCCAAAATCTCTTTAGCAATATCATATTTTGCTAGTTGCACAACTATAGACAACTCAACAGAATTATTAATCCAAGTAATGATTTTTGAATTACTAACATTCCATATTTTCAATTTTTTGGCATATTTAGCTTCATCCCTTTTATCTATAGGCTTAACAAAAGTTCAATCAACGTAACCCCACATATTTTTTCTAATCAAATTTATTTTCATCACATAACTCCATTAAGAGTAATTTTGTCCATTGAGGTGGACACTAACAACTTGAAGAGAATCATCCTTATCACCAGCCATAACAAATAATGACAGGAAAAGACGCGAATACAATCACTGAGACAAAATAAATTAGGTATAATCTGTCAATAACAGAGTCAACCAAGAACCATACAAAATCGTGTCTGAAACAGAAGAACAGAATCGCACCGAAAATAAAGAGGTAAAATCGGATTGGAAATGGAGGGATCAAATCGGTACCGACCACAAAACGGGTCGTACAAAAATAACCAAAGCTCTTTGATACCATGTTAACAATGATAAACAAACACAAACATAGAATGGAGGAAGATGAAGAGAGGAAAAAGATAAGGAACCCACTAGGATTTCATAAACAAATGAACCAAAACTTAATTTTATAGAGTTACAATAACTATATATACAAGAGAATGAAAAAGTCTAAAATACATTTACTATTAATATATAATAATATTATCTAACACAATTGTATCTAAAATTTCTATCCATCATACATTTATATCCATTGAGAATTGATGAGAGATGACAACCATGAAACTCCTAATATATTTATATTTATAATTTCTATTCATCATAGATCGCCGAATGGTTCGTTCTCGAGAAGTTTAAAGTAAACTTTGATATTTCTAAATGTTTGTTTATATTTATTTATTTAATTGAACTTCAATATTGGTAGGTGAAAGTTTGAAAATTATTTTATAATTATTATTGTTTTTCTTTCTAAAGGTGCGGAGTATGGAAATCTTAGAGAAGATGAAAAGTTTAATTAGTTAAAACTACAATAGAGAAAAACCATGAATTATGTTAGTGTATATATATATATATATATCCCAATGTCCCAATATTATGGAGTAGTATGTTTGTATATATATATATATCGAGATTGTAATGTGTTTTTCTTTTTATTCACAAGCGTACGTGGGAGGCGTGTTGTTATTGGACTCGACAAGCGTATTTGGTTTTGCTTTTTTTCTTTTGACTTGCGTTTCAAGTTTTGCTTAGTAATATTACTTTGATTTTAATTTCTATACTTTTAAGGGTGCATTCAATCAAATCATATACCATATATATATTTAATCAAATCATATGTTATTTTTTAAGTTAGTTATTAAAGTATCTTTAAATAAATTTATATGAAATGATTTAATTGAATATATGTGTAAAAATATTTTACATTCTCAATTTAAGTCTTATTACTTCCTCCATTTCTTTTTAATTTTTTAGTTTTTTTTTTACTTTTTACACATATCAAGATAGTGACAATTAAAAAGAAAGTTCAAAATTACAGTTTTTGTCTTTTCATTTTTTATTCAATTCACGAAATTGGTTATTATTTTAAAATTTAATAGTTTTAGTCTCTCTCACATATTTTTGAATGAAAAAGATGGTGATGCGATGTATTTTAAATGAAGTGACATACAATATCATAATGTAATATATTTACATGTTATTAATTAAATTACAAAAGTTGATATGAATTTTTAGAGAATTTTATGGCAATATCATGAATGTTAATCGTTTTACATCATCATATCATATGTGACATCATTTAAAATATGTGTATCACTATTTTTTAATTTCAAAATCTGAAAGACATACCAAACATTCGAATTTTGAAAATGGGGGGACCGTTTTCGTAAATTAACAAAAATAGAGAACCAAATTTACAATTAAGTCTTAAAAGGAACATATCCCGACCCTAGTTACTGACACTATTCACGATCTTCTCGCCTTGCCGTACCTAGAGGATAAGTACCTCTATTTAATCATTCCTACTACCAATTGAGCTACAACTCAATTGATAGTGAAAAGAAATGAACTACTTATCCTCCAAGTATCCGTGAATAACAATACTGGTAATTTGAGTCAGACTATTACAAAATTGAGAAGTATAAGATATTTTACACATTTTTAAGACCTTTTGGAATTTTTTTATATATATTTATTACTCCATCCGTCCCAAAATAATCATTATAGTCGACATTTCACATAGTTTAAGAAAAGATGATAAATGAATGAAAGCGAACGGTAATTTTACCAAACTACCCATATGAACTATTAAGTTATTTTCATTATCATAAAAATAAAGTAGAGAACAATAAATTTGGAGTTGTGTGCACAACCTTAATTAGACCGTACAATTGAAATAAGGTGATAATTTTTTTTTTGTAAATATATCAATTATTTTATTATATTGTTAATTTAGACTTATGTATAGTGTAAAATATTTTATTATAAATAGGGAAGGAGTAGTAAGCAGCAGCCAACAGACATAAGAGAGAAACGGAGAGGGAGTTGAGAATGAGCAGCATCGCAGGAAAGGTGGTGTGTGTGACTGGTGCTTCTGGTTATATCGCTTCATGGCTCGTCAAGTTGCTTCTCCATCGTGGTTATACTGTTAAGGCCACCGTTCGCGATCCAAGTTTGTTTCCTTTTCTTTTCTTCATTCTTTGTTGTTCTCAATCCCTATAATTATAAATAAAATTAATATTGCAGATGATCCGAAAAAGATCGACCACTTGCTCAAACTTGATGGTGCTAAAGAGAGATTGGAATTGTTTAAGGCAAATCTACTTGAAGAAGGTTCATTTGATTCTGTCGTTGAAGGCTGTCATGGTGTCTTTCATACTGCATCTCCCTTCTTTCATGATGTCAAGGACCCTCAGGTATTTCAATTCCTAATAAATATTTCCATCTATGTCCTTTTTTCCCATAACATCATCACACTTCTTATTTCAGACTGAATTAATTGACCCTGCGGTGAAAGGAACCCTGAATGTTCTGAAATCATGTGTAAAATCGTCATCTCTGAAACGTGTTGTTTTAACCTCTTCAATTGCTGCCGTTGCATACAATGGAAAGCCTCGAACTCCTGATATAGTAGTCGATGAGACTTGGTTCACTGATCCTGATTTCTGTGCTCAATCAAAGGTATGTGTGTGCGCCTTTGAATTTGGATTTGGTGTAGTGTCCCAATTTCAAACAGTTTTTTTTTTTTTTTTTTTAATCTTTTTAAAATTAAATCCAATATTTTTCTCTTTCAGTTGTGGTATGTGGTGTCCAAGACATTGGCTGAAGATGCTGCCTGGAAATTTGTAAGAGGAAACAACATTGACATGGTTACTATTAACCCAGCAATGGTCATAGGGCCTCTCTTGCAACCAGTCCTAAACACAAGTGCTGCTGCAGTTTTAAACTTTGTTAATGGTAATTACTACTATTTACATGTAATTCACCATGCTGTACAAAACTCTATTTTCTAGTTTAATGCCTTTTATGAATCTAGCAATATGAATACTGAATAGGCAAACAGAAAATATTGAAATTGAATTTAAAATACAATATTTAAAGGAGGGTAAGATAAGTGCAATCTGTTTTTACATTCAAACTATGTGCATTTTAATCGTAACAATTATTGTTGAGCTGGATGAGAGTCTATTTCCTTTTATTTCTAGCTTGATATTAATCATTGTTTAATTATTAAACAGACTAACAGTTATTGTTGGGCTGGATGAGAGTCTATTTCCTATTATTTCTGGTTTGGTTGTTGTTTAATCTTCTACTACGTATTTATTTTTAATTCATGTCATTGATTTTTTCCCCAATACGTCGATAGTTGGTTATTGAGTTTTATTTTGTTGTTATTTTAACGAATATTAGCAGTTCCTATGTGCTTCAAAAATATATTTGTCTTCCACAGGACAAAGATTTTGCTCTCTTTTTTTTTATAATAATAGATCTGTCACTACCTTGATTCATGCAGGTGCACAAACATTTCCAAATGCTACTTTTGGATGGGTCAATGTTAAAGATGTTGCAAATGCCCATATTCAGGCATATGAGAATGCTTCAGCTAGTGGAAGATATTGTTTGGTTGAGAGAGTAGTGCACCACTCAGAAATTGTTAAGATTTTACGTCATCATTACCCTTCGCTACAACTCCCAGAGAAGTAAGATTAGTAATTTTCCAGACTTCAAGATTGCATAATCTTTTGTGTATATGAATGCAAATTTTTATCTGCTGTAGCCTGCTCTCTTTTAAAGCTTTATTTACCTGTTTGAAACTCTATTCAGTGCTAAAAAATGAAAGGATTCAGGGCAATAATATTTGATTCAGGGTTGTTTATTTAATGCATATAGAAAAAGGCAATTAAGTGAAAAAATGAAGCAAACATTCAACAATTGAGAGGCCAATGAATGAATTGAATATTTTAGAATGTGACTTGCTTTACATAACGAGATTGTACAAGTTTGTACAAGTGAATCTCTCAAAATAAGGAATAAGAAATTAAGGGAACTGTATAACTTGTTATAAATAGATAGAATATTTATAATTATGACTATAATCACCTTAAGCTGGAGCAATATATTATATGAATCTAGCTTTTATATATTATCAATCTAAGGTCCCCACAGATTTGGTGAATGCACCACCTTCTAATTATTGGAGCTAGCTGTAATGATGTTAATGTATGAAAGGATATTCTCTATGATAAAGTGACAATCAATTTCATTGTTTACTTGTCTCATGAGAGGTGGGGTTTGAAGAACAATACAATGTCGACTCTTGACCATGCTACAACTACAACAATGTGGAGGAAATTGATATGTTCTCTATCATATCAGTTAACAACCAAAGTAGGAAGATAATCTTGAAACTTAATATCTATTTGTCCTCTAATTGATATGTTCTCTATCATATCAGTTAATGGTACCAAGTGTATGTGGACCAAGTGATTATTTTGATTTGTTCTTTTTTTACACATGCTTGTAACTAAGCACATCTATGTGGATGAATGGGAGTTGGCAGGTTCCTTTATGTTGCTTGATGACCTGTTCCTTAGACCTGATCACCTTTCGATATATACCTTCTGTTAATTAGGTTTACTTCAGTATAGCTTCTATTGTTTTGCACGATTTAATGTATATTCCGATTCTGGACCCCGATATGTAACACATGGTTCTGCCGAACTTTTGCTAGTTTGTTTTTCAATAACTTAACACCTTCAATCATATTGGGTAACCTGAATGACATGATGACTTGCACCTTCCTCTATTTTCATGTCTTCTGTAGATTTAATGTTATGTTAAATTGCTAATTTATATATTGAACGTTTCATTTGGGATTCATTGCTAGAATTATGTGTTTCTAAAATAAGGCCAAGTATAGCAACTTTAAATGTGTAAGTCCTACAAATATTTGTTTAATATGCCAAAATAATAGGTTAATGGTTACTATAACATGAGTCCTACATGATTCATCCTGTCTATTTCTGTATTTAAATTCATATAATTTCAATAATTCAAGTTTACTTGTTTAGATTTTTCTAATACAATTTTCACTGTCAACAATTTTAACAGGTGTGCAGACGATAAGCCATATGTGCCTACCTATCAGGTTTCCAAAGAAAAGGCAAAGAGCTTGGGAATTGAATTTACTCCTTTGGAAGTGAGCCTCAAGGAGACTGTGGAAAGTTTGAAAGAAAAGAAGTTCACCAACTTTTAATTTGTGATATCTCCTTGAAGAGCAAACGTTTGTGTAACCTGAATCTTGTTTAGTTGGTGACTTGGTTTCTGAAGCCTTTGCTTTGTGAACAAATTTACTATCCATGAAATAATGTCTAATAAGACTGAACTAAGTACTGAAATAAGTCATTAATTCATGGTATGGTTCGTGCACCCTAAATATATTAGGTAATCTGTATTTTTGTTATTATTTTGGGAATCCTTTTTTAAGAATTGCAAGAAAGAGCTCCAAAGGTTGAGTATCATTTTGAAACCCTTCTCCAAGATAAGCTTGGTGTGCGATATGAAAATGGAGAATGATAGCGGAACATGCTACTACTTTGTTTTAGTTCCTAATTCCTAACCTTTTATTTTTTTGAATCAGCAAAGAAACTATATTAATATCAAAGTGACACAAGAAGTGCTACAAGGTACACTTAAAACATTGATAACCATTTGTACCACAAAAAAAACATTGATAACCAGTCTGTAACAACCTCATTTTCAAATAGACCCACAATAATGCCACCACCACCACCTTTCTATTTAGTAAAATATGATTAAATATCTTTATAATTTATATTTTTTTATATTATATCATAGTAATTATATACGATAAATGAATTTATGTTAATGATACACTTTTTTGACAAGTTATCCATTGGATAAAATTTGTGTGAATCTCACTGAACAATTAGTGAGTTCTTTTGAATAAAAATGAAGTTCAATACAAGGTACACTTAAAACATTGATGACCATTTGTACAATAAAACAACATTGATAACCACATTATGTAACAACCCCATTTTCAAATAGACCCACAATAATACCACCACCACCACCTTGATATACAGACTAAAAACTTGAAGTGAAATCCAACAAAAATAAAAAATGAATATAGCCAGTGTGCAAGAACAAAATGTGTTGTTACTCCTGTTTCTTGTATATGATAAACATATTTGCACTTTCTTCTGCCAAGTACTTAGGACCCTTTTGATGGACTAAAAATAAGTAATCATATTTTGACTGAATTTAGTATTTGATGAACTAATATAATATAATAAGTTAATCTAAAATTATATCATATCATGTCTATGTAGTTGACATTTCTATTCGAAAAATGAGTTGAGTAGCAGAATATAATAAGAACAATAATTTACTCAATTACGCTTATAAAATATAAAATTGAAATATAATAAAATATAAATAAAATATAAATATAAATATAAATATACATATAGATATAAATATAAATATAAA
>JBBPBQ010020321.1:30496-65218 GCA_037974755.1 Cicer yamashitae | reverse complement strand
AAATATAATTATAATTAATAAAATTTGATATTAAACTTAAAAATCGAATATTAATAATTAAATTAAAAAATGTTTATGATTTTATCAAAAGTATAGCTTTACTTTTTATATAATTTAACAAATTAGTATTCATAATTATAAAAATATGAAAATTAATTGAAATTTTAAAATAAATATAATTTGTTTACAAGGGTATTTTTTTCATTTACATATAGTATATATCATATCTTTATTTACATTCTAAAATGTAAAATAGAATTATTTGTTTACTCATGGTTTTTTTTTAAAAAATTAAAATTTTTATTTAATAGTGTCAGTGAATAGTTTTAAATATAAAATTATTTTTATTACTTATTTAACTTTTTAGTATTTTTTGTTAATTTATAATATTTAAAATATAATAACTTAATTTTTTTAAAAACTAATATTTAATTATTTACAATGGTAATTTTGTTATTTAAATATAATATATATTATATCATGTCATGATGAGATGTGTACCAAATACATGACAAAAAAAAAGTTATCTTATTGGTTATCATGTGTGTATCAAACACAAGATAAGATAATGTTTATCCTATCACTATCATATCCTTATCGAACTTTATATCTTATCATGTCTCTATCATATCCCGCGCATCAAATGAACCATTATGAAGTAGCAATGTCAATCACAAGAAAGGGGAGTTTGAATTGTGATTTCACCTTTTTAAAATTTCCTGTTAAAACTTAAAGAATTTAACTCAAGATTAATCTTGGTTATGAAAATAGAAAACGGAGAACGTTCTTGGTTAGTGAAAAACACACAATTTAACTTATCTATTTAATTTGATAATCAAAAGACTAGAAATAAATAGAGATAAGGAAAGAGATATCACACATAGATATATCCTAGCTCACCCGGGTTGGGTTACGTCCAGTCCTCACAACCGTGAGATTTTTCACTAAGTGTTCAATACAGAGAACGTTCTTGGTTTTAACACCACCAGTCCAGATCAACCTTGATCTGTTACAATCTTCACCTTTCAACCTAGAAAGGATTTTTACAATCACCTTTCAGCCTTGAAAGGATTTTTACAAACACACTCAATCTAACATAAAAGATAGACTTGAGTTACAAATGATATGTATGATAAAAGTGTTTGTGATCTTGAAACTTCTCAACACGTGTTTGAGATAAATGAAAGACAAACTCAGTAAATAATGATCCAAAGATATAGTGAAGAGAGCTGGAGTTTGCTTGAAGAGCTTTTTGACTTGTTACTCGAACAAGTGTTGGTAGATTGGTAAATTGAACTCTTGCCTTCATCTTCCAATTGATCTTCAATTTATAGATGTTAAAAGGCTTTGAATATTCAGTTTAAAATGAATATATCCGTTGGACACACTTCCCAAGTGTCAGATATATTTTAAAGCCATTAAACATGTGTTTATTTGCTGTCCATAACGTTCTTGACAAAACGGAGAACGTTCTTGCTTTTGGATCTCATGGAAAACGTGAATGAGTTGTCACATGTCAGTTGACACTGTTTTGAGTCAGGTTTATGCAGAACTTTCTGCAGAATATTGTAAGTACAATGTACTTGTGTCCTTGCTCACAACTCATCAATTTGGACATCAATCTTGAGGCTGTTTTCCACCTTTGGTTATTGATCTCGAGTTCTTGGCTTCACCAATGATTTGAGCAGTCTTGATACTGTTTAATATGTGGTTTATACTGTGTAAAATTATATGTTTTAATTCTGTCTTTAAAAGAGAATTAAAATTATAATGTTCTTTTGTAAAAAACAAGAACATTCTTCGTTTCTTGTTTTGTTTGAGTGTTGAACTTTGACAGCTATTATGTGTCAGTCATTTGTCTCAGAAACATGATGTGCTTTATGCAAAAAGGTGCAGCAACAGTGTCCTTGCTGTCATGGATGTCCTTTCTCATAGCTCATCAATTTGGAGATTGATCTTGATGTTTTGCTTTGCCTTTGTTGATCCTCTTTGATCGAATCTATTCAAAACAATCTTGCGTAGATTATTAACTTCCTCTATGATGAATACTGATGTTTTGTAGTGTAGATAGATGTACTTTTGTATCCTATATCGATCTTAAATTACAACAGATTTTGCTCTTTCAAAGCTGTGAAAAGGAAGAACGTTCTTCGTTTCTGTTTTGAGTGATTGCTGGATTTTGACAATTCTAACAGCTGTTGCGTGCCAAGGTTTTCTGTTCTGTACGTGTGTCAGTGATGCAGTGACTTTATCATTTATGTCCAGTTTGTACTTGCTTACTTTAGCCATCAACTTTGGGGATTAGTCTTGCTTTTTATTCTTTATGCATTGCTTTGCTTTTTGTTGATCTTATGGAAATAATCTGTTCAAAATGATCTTGAGTATATAATTATGTTCCTTTATAATGAATACTAGTGATTTGCAATGTAGATTGATGTATTTTCGCAGCTCGAATCAATCTTGAATTAAAGAAGACTTTCTTCTTTGTAAACCAGAATGTTCTTGGATTAATGCTGTCAAAATCAGAACATTCTTCGTTTTTCAGACTGCTGTCCAGAATGATCTTCGTTCTGCTTTCCATAATGATCATTTGTCACTTTTGCTTTGAGTTGTGCTCTTTAATCTTTGATCCTTTTGAGTGATTCTTTTGCTCATATGAGAGCTGTATATTCCTAGTATATGAACTGGAAATCCTTTCGCGATTTGCAGGAGCTTTCCTTACATTAAAAACTGATTTGATCTTACTTGTTGAAAATGACAAACGTGGAGAACGTTCTTGATTTTCCTGATTATGTCAAGAACGTTCTTGGTTCAGTTTTGTTCATTTTTAGCTTTTTCTTTAAACTGATTTCTCTTGCATTTGCTTTGTACTTATCTTGGATTATTTCACTCAAAAGCACAAGTTAAATTAACATAACATTTAGAATCATAATTAATATTTTTAATTAACTTTTTTGTTTGTTTTTATCAAAACATTAAATTGAGATTTTGTCTTAACACATTAGTCTTGTTTCATACCTGTACACTCACACAAAATGGATTAGAGATCCATTGTGTTATGGAGAAGTTGAACCCGACAAGTTTTGAAGATAACCAATTCCATGAGAGCCAGAGCCAATCCAAGATAGTAAAGCAAGAGTTTTAGAGTTCAAAATGAATAATTAATTTTAATGTTTATTTTAGCCTAAAAAAAATTAATTTTTAATGTTTATTCAAACTTAAAAAATAAAATAAAAATACGTAAGTGATACAAGAAGAAAAATGACTCACAATTATATTCTTTCTTTTCATAGTGACCAAATACAAGCAAAACCAAAATATTCAACTCTCCCGCATTTTGCTAGCCATGGGAAGGAAGCAAAATGTTGCATACATTCATTAAGGAACACCATATAAATTCCTAACCATTTGTTACATCATAACACAAGCTTGAGAACAACTGACATTCAAAAAGTAAGAGTTGAGCAGATTCAATATGTTTGCACCTACCAGCACAACCTTGAGCTTCACCTTCAATTTTTCCAAACTTTACCAAATTCCGCCTTGTAGGAATTCTCTTAAACCACACTTTCTAAGCAAACTATGTAGCCTTTAGCGGTGTATACTTATGCCAAACCCTCAAACTAAAAACCGCACCTCCCCCACATAAATGCTTTGTAAGCAACTTATAAGCCGAACAGACCGGGCCTCGAAGACTTGCCTCTGCAACCACTTGATCTCTAACTCTTTCACGCAAGCTTTGAACTTCCACCTCCAACAAAAATTGTTCTAGTTGATCTAACTCCCATTGAAATAACTCTCTTTTCCACCTTAATCTTCCTTCCCTTCCATAGCTTTATGTCTATCATGCCGCTCTATCTCTAGCTTTCTTATTTGCTTGCTCTAGTGCTCGCATGTTTCAAAATTATAACTTCCTTCCCCTCGAACCGACTTGGAAGACTTAGATTGGCCTATCATTCAAATTTAATTTTACAATATGCCAACAAGACATACAAAAGCACTCCAACAACTCCCTTGAACTTGAAGAAAGAATACTACTTATCCAGAAAAACAAGCATTGACTAAATAGATGACCCTTGAATCTTATCGTTAGTCTATAGTGTTAGAATTAAATTGGTTTGAAGAACAATGACCCTTAAATTGTATTTTAATGATAACAAAATATGTCTGATAATAGTTTGTTTTAATGTAATTTTCCTAAGTGTCCAAATTCTGTAACACAAGCTAAAATAGTGATCGTATGAATAAAAGACGTCTTTTCACTCCTGAACTATGTAATCGAGTCAAGACTCTAATCAACACACTTCTCTATGACTTAGTAATGGCCATAATCTACTCATCTTCTACTGCTTAACCGTTTTTCTTTTGTGAAATTTTGGTGGTTTCTTGTAATTAAAGCTCATGAAGGCACTTAGGGGTATAAAAAGGACGAAAATACTTAGTTTTAAACACAGATTCCTACTCACAATATCTTGTTCTTGTATTTCTCTAAGCAAATTTCTAATTTCAATAATATTCATTTTTCTATTTTTACTTTGTTGCTTTATTCTGTTATTTTATATGTCTAATGTTTTTATATTTAAGCTTTTATTCTACTATGATCATGTGTGAGTAGATCCTCCATGTCTTGGGATTGTAGGATTTCCAATGTTGGATCTCTAATAATTTCTATTTCTTTCTATCATGGGTGTTAATCATTTAATCCAATTTTAGTAAGAATCATGTTCATACTTAGATATCAAATAATATACCGAAAGGTAGATTTGATATCTGATCCCTAAAATTGGACAAGAGAATCAAATCATGTAAATAGATTTTGGTTCTCTTGAAATCTTGAAAGATATCTTCTCTTAAAGGATTTTGTTAATACATCAATCATGAAAATATGTTGATTATTAGTTTAAAATACACTTTTGTTCTTTGAAAGAAGGTATCAGTTATAATTGTTTATATGATTTTTAAGAGTTTTAACACCCATAACTTAAAGAAGGTTAATTTTATTGTATCCATCATTGTAAAAAACTACAATCTCAAGACTTTATTTTTATTGCGTGTTTTAAACCAAAAATCATTATCAACAATTATTGTTTTAGCTAATTATTATAGTAAAGAGAGACTACTACTCATAACAAAGTACTTGTGAGAACGATAATTTTTACTACGCGATAATATCGTGCACTTGTGAAAGGTCTGAATATAGCTAACATGTTAGTGGTAAACCATGATAAATTAATTTTGTAATCTCTCTTCCTTATTTCTTTACTTTGGTTAAAGTTGTTTTAGTTTCTATCTAGAACTTGTTTTTATGAAAACGTTTTTAAAATAAAAATACAATTCAAACCTCAATTTCTTGTATTTTTCACCTTCATATAACGCTATCTACCCTTATGATTGACTAAAGGGATGTAGCAAAAGTATCAAGATAACTAACAATCAATGGACTAGAAGGGTGAGAAATAGAAGAGATAACAAAACTCCATATAGAATTTGCCCTACTTCTACCAAGTAAAACATTAGCAATTGGAAGGATGGATGGAACTACCTCGAACTGGCTCTATAAAGTCTGGGAGATTACATAAGCTAGCTACGTTATATTCTTTTTACTGAAAATCCTATTAAACTGAAATATCTCTCGATCTCATTTAATAACAATGAAGAAAAAAAATGTTGTGTATTATTCTTCTCTTAGATCCCAACAAATGAAATAAGGATCATTTTTATATAGAGTAAAACCAATTAAAGCTAAAAATAAGGGAAAATGGTAACAAAAGTAACTAACTCTAAACTATCTTAATAACAAACTCTAACTGAGATAAACATATGAGAAATGAGAGTTATGATAAGCTAACACCCCCCCTCAAACTTGAGTGGATATCAAGAAGACCAAGTTTGGAGGTTAAATATGTGAAAGGACCAAAGTGTAGAGACTTTGTTAGTAGATCTGCAATCTGTTTTGAAGTTGAAATTGACAGCAAATGAATGACCCTAACTTGAATTTTGTCGCGAACAATGTGGCAATCCATCTCAATATGCTTTGTGCGCTCGTGAAACACCGAATTGGAGGCGATATGCATAACTGATTTATCATCACAAAAAATCTGCACAGGTGCTGAATGAGAGATCTGGAAATCAACTAACAAATATAACAGCCACTGAGCTTCGCATGTGGCGTGAGCAAGAGCACAATACTCCACTTCAGAGGAATAGCGTGAAATGGTGGGCTGTTTCTTGCTTTTCCAAGAGACCAAATAGGAGCCAAGATAAAAACAGAAACCAGAAGTGGAGCGTTGTGTGTCTAAGCAAGCGCCCCAGTCAGAATCACAAAAGCCCATCAAACTGAAGGGTGAACTGCTGCTGTAGAATAAGCCACGACCACGACTGGATTTAATGTAGCGAAGAATGCGGAGGGCAGCCTGGAGGTGTAAATCAGTTGGAGTAGATAAGAATTGACTCAACCTACAAACAACAAAAGAGATATCGGAACAAGTGTGAGTCAAGTATAATAATGTTCCAATCAATCGACGAAAAACAATAGGGTCAGAAAGAAGGTGGCCGGAAGTAAGATGAAGCTTCAAGGTAGGATCCATAGGAGTAGAAGCCGATTTGCATGCTAAAAGCCCCGTGTCCTCAAGGAGATCCAAGGAGTACTTGTTTTGACATATTGAAATACCCTTGGAACTCCTGGAAACCTCAAGCCCAAGAAAGTATTTAAGGGTGCCTAGATCCTTGATACTAAATTTAGAGACTTCCTTAACAATATTTACTTCAACCAAATCATCACATGCAATTAGCAAACCATCCACATAAATTAGTATAATGGTAAAACCAAGGGAATTCCGTTTTGTAAACAATGAATAGTCTGTTTTAGATTGAATAAAACCAATATCAAGCAGAGTGGAGCAAAGTTTGAAATTCCACTGACGACTAGCTTGTTTCAATCAATAAAGTGACTTTTTAAGTTTACAAACCAGATTCCTATTAGAAACGGAAAGACCAGGAGGTAGTTTCATATAAACATCATCAACTAGATCACCATGTAAAAATGTTATGTTAATATCTAATTGAAATAACATCCAATTTTTAGAAGCGGCAATAGATAAAATTAAGCGAAAAGTAGTCATTTTTAAGACTGGACTAAAAGTTTCTAAATAATTAAGTCCTTCGGTTTGACTGAAACCCATAGCCACGGGACGTGCTTTATAACGCTCAATAGAACCATCAGCGTGAAACTTGAGTTTAAAAATCCATTTACAACCTATAACAGATTTAGTTGGAGGCAAGGTAGTTAATTCCCAAGTTTTATTATGAGCAAGAGCATCCAACTCATTTTGAATAGCTTGCCTCCAATTTTTTCTATGAGAAGAAGATAAATTATCATAGGAAATAAATTGAGAAAAAGGATAGAGAATACCTGAACCGTGCAAATGGGAAACATTCGGATTAGGATTCTTACCGGCCAAAAGTTCACAATGAAAGTCCTTAAGACAGGATGTAGGTTTAACTTGTCGAGTAGACTTTCTGGTAGGAATTGGGTGTGGTGTAGTGGTAATGGGTGAAGGAGAAGGAGTGACAGATTTTGAAAATGGGAGATGTGGTGAAAAACTAAGGGCAAAAGCATTGTCTATAGGAGTTGGTGGTAAATCAAAGAGAAAATCAATTGAAGTAGGATTGATGAAAAGAACGAACGAAGGTATTTTATCCTGTTGAGAACCACTAAAAGGAAACACATTTTCAAAGAAAACAATATTGCAAGAAACAAAAATTTCTCGATTATGTAAATCAAATAGAATATATCCTTTAGTTCCAAATTTATGGCCCAAATAAATGCATTTACAAGATCGAGGATCAAATTTATTTCTATTTGATTTTAAGGTAGAAGCATAACATAAGCAACCAAAAACCTTTATTTCAGAAATATCACGTAAAAAACCATGTAAAATATGAAAAGGAGACTTGTAACCTAAAACCTTGGATGATAGCCTATTAATTAAGAAAACATAATGTATAATAGCATGGGCCCAAAATTTAATTGATAACTGTGATTGAAACATTAAAGCACGAGCTACATTTAAAATATGTTGATGTTTACGCTCAACAATGCCATTTTGTTAAGGCATATCCACACAAGATGTTTGATGAAAAATCCCGTTGGTTTGGAAAAAAATCTTTGTGGAAAAACTTGTTTCCATTGTTCGAACGAATACATTTAATGGTTTTATGAAATTGAGTTTGGACCATGGAAACAAAAGATTTAACTAGAGACAAAGTTTCTGATTTTCATTTCATGAGATATACCCAACAAAAACGAGATTTGTCATCAACAACTGTTAAAAAATATTTGTAACCCAAAATGGAAGGCACATAAAAGGACCCCATATATCCATGTGAGTTAGATCAAAACAACAATCAGCAATAGTAATACTATTAGGGAAAGGCAAACGTTTATGCTTAGCATGGAAACAAACATCTCTTGGAGAAATAGACTTAGAAACTCTAACAAAGGGAAAACTTTTATTCATATGGTTCAAAACATCAAAAGAAGCATGTCCAAGGCGATTATGCCAAATATGACAAACAGGTGGGCCTATAACATTTGTTAAACAAGAAAAAATACAATTGGAAACAGGAGTGGAAACAATAGGTAAACATGGATCAGAAAGCAAGTATAATCCATGAATCAAATCAGCTGTACCAATGCTCTTCTGGGAAAGGTTGTCTTATATCCAACAGTTATAGACATTAAAAATTAAATTGCAGTTTAAAGACATAATTAGACAAGGAATGAAAATCAAATTACAAGTAAATTCTGGAATAAAAAGAACATAACATAGGTAAAATTCAGAATTAAAGAATACAGTTCCAGCAAGTTCAGTTATGACGGTACAACCATTAGGCAAACGAATACAAACAGGTTTAATACGTTTCAAAGATTGGAAAAGAGTGAAGTAGCAATGCCAATTTACAAGAAAGGGGGGTTGAATTGTAAATTCACCTTTTTAAAAATTCTTGTTAAAAACTTAAGAAAATAACTTAAGATTGATCTTGGTTGTGAAAACTGAAAACGGAGAACGTTCTTGGTTAGTTAAAATCAGTAATTCAATTTATGTATTTAACTTGATAATCAATCAAACTGAAAGTAAATAGATAAGGGAAGAGATACCACACAAGGATATATCCTGGTTCACCCAAGTCGGGCTACGTCCAGTCCTCCCAACTGTGAGATTTTCCACTAAGTGTTCAAAACAAAGAACCTTCTTGGTTTTACAGCACCTAGCTCAGATCAACCTTGATCTGTTACAAAGTTAAAACTTTTCCACCGAGAAAGGAGTTCAATCAGGTCACCTATCAACCTTGATATGATTTCTTACAATCTACCCAAACTATACTAAACCCTTATAGTTTGAGTTTTACAATAATGATGAGATTGTTTTGTTAGAATCTGAGAAGGCTCAACACTTGTTTGAGTTCTGATTCTTTGAAAGAAAAATACACGAGAATGATTCTAAGAATCGAATGGGAAAAATTAGAATTGATTCAATGTATGTGAGTGAGAGAAATTCAAGTATAATTGAAATGAGTAATGAATTTTCTTAGTACTTGAAGCTCTGATTTTTCCTTGAGCTTGGCATTCCTTTTATTGGTGTTTTAGAGCATTTAATAATGGTCAAAAAAGTTGTTGGTAATGCTCTGTCAGTTTTAACCAAAGACCAATTTATATGAATAAAAATATTCAAGTCTTTGAACACTTTTGAGTTCTGTTTGACTGGTATGGATTTCTTCATTCTTTGATAGCTATGATCTTGTTTAATGATCCTTTAAGCTTTAGATATATGATTGATGAGACCAGTTCAAGACAGTGTTTTGATTTGCGCAAAACATATTGGAGAATGATCTCAATCTGATGTTGAAAATTCTGGAGACTGATGATCATTCTGAGGACTTGTCTGATCATTCTGGAGACTTGTCTGATCATTCTGGAGACTAATCTCATCATTCTGGAGACAAATCTGATCATTTTGGAGACTGATGATAATTCTGAAGATTGATGAGAACTTTCTGCAGATTGATGTTTAACATGTTGAAGAATGATGTTAACATGCTGGAGATTGATGTTAATATGTTGTAGAATGATCTTGATTCATGTTTAACATGCTGGAGAATGATCATTCTTGAACTTGGAGGATAATCTTGCTTGATTCATCATATTCCATAGCTTTTCTACTTTGTATTTTGAATTGATTCTTTGTTGAGATGAATCCTTTATATTCCTTGAAGAGTACTGATTATATGATTGTGAAATCCATGAGCAATTTCTTCTTCAACAGAGGATATCATTTGTTCTTGAAATTTCAGAACTGTGGAGAATGTTCTCCGTTTTCCAGACTTCTGTCAAGAACGTTCAGATCTGTTTGGTCTTGCTAATTCGTGATCTTCTCTCTTTGTGATTCGAGTAGTTTCTTTGAATTTGATCATCTCAGTTTTTTCCTTGCCAAGTGCCAATGATATAGTTGGTAAATTCAGAGGCTAAAACTTCTTTTAACTAGTGGAGATTGATTGATTTTGGAGCTGTGATGATCATTCTTGAAACTGGAGAACATTCTTCGTTTTCCAGATTTTGTTAAGAATGTTCTCCATTCTTGTCTGTTCAGTTTCTTATCTTTTTATGCCGATTTCTTTGCTTTGTTTAAATCCCATCTTTAAATTAATACACTAAAAAACACAAGTTAAATTAACATAACATTTAAAATCATAATTAACATTCTTAATTAACTTTTTGTTTGTTTTCATCAAAACATTAAATTGAGATTTAGTCTCAACAAAGAGAATCAGAATAACATACATGATTTGTAGCACCGGTATCTAAAATCCACGATTGGGTATTTATGACATTAGAAATATGAGGAAAAGAAAAAGAACATATGTGGGATGAATTAGAAAGATGATTCACGATAGGAGAAAAGCTGGTTTGTGATGTGTGCAATAACGCCAATAAAGCCTTTTGTTGCTCATAGGTGAAACCAGAATGGGGAAAATCACCTGGAGAGTCATTAGCACAACTGGATTTGTGATCGTCATCATCAAAACCAGATGCAACACAATTATTGGCATAATAATTTCCATTCTTGCGAAAATGAAGAGGAAAACCATGTTTGCGGAAACAAACGTCAATGGTGTGACCTGAACGGTGGCAATGAGAGCAATATCTTGAGTGACGACCACTACTACCACATGAACAACCACCAGTATCACCACACCCCTTTGAATTAGCACGGATAGAGTTGGAAACATTAGCAATTGTTGGAATTTCATCATAATTAGGAAAGATTTTACGTTCTTGCTGCACTAACAATGAAAACACTTTATTTATATTAAGGAGGGGATCCATGAGCAAGACTTGGGAACGAACACTAGAATATTGATCGTTTAGACCTTTAAGAAATCGAATCACATAATCCCCATCATGGTACTCACGAATTTTGGGAATTAGGGCATACGAGCATTTGATTTCACAGGTACAAGAAGGTAGGGGACGAAAATTCTCAAGTTCTTGCCAAAGTTTCTTTAATCGTGTATAATAAGATGTAATAGAAGAATCACCTTGACAGAGGCCATAAATCTCTTCTTGCAAATCATAGATACGAAACACATCTCCGTGATGATATCGTTCGCGCAGTTCAGACCAAATTTCAGCCACAAAATCCATCCACATCACGCTTTGAACAATATCTAGCACCAAAGAATTCGTCATCCAAGACATCAACATAGTGTGAGTATAGAGGCACACCTAAGGGGGGGGGGGTGAATTATGTGTTTAGAAATTTTCTGGTTTTATAAACTTAGTGGATTATTTTTCTGACTATGATTAGAGTATAGTAAAATGTAAATGGCAGAAAAATAAAGAACACATAGAATTTATCCTGGTTCCCCTTTCAAACCAAGGGTACATCCAGTCCTCTTGCACACCACAAGAGATTTTCCACTTATTGTTAGAATAAGTACAAGTCTCACTCTAAGACTTCTGTTACAAACTTCTAACAATCTGCCTAAGATAGCACACCACTATCCTAGTTTACAACACTTGAAGAAAGTACACCACTTTCCTCAACTTACACAATAACTTGAATGATTTTACAACAATGATTTTGACTAAAATCAAAAGGGTATAACAGTTGATGTATTTTCTTGGTACAAAGATAACAGTCTGATATAATTTCAAGTACAAGAGATAACATTTCTCAATGATATGACAATGTAAAATATGTACTTGAAATATGAAAGTTTGACTTTTAATGGATCTTTAAAATTTTCAAAAGGTTGTTTAAGGTTGTTTAAGGTTGTTTAAGGTTCTAAAGTTAAATATGAAACTAGGAACTTATTTATACTCCATAGACATCACTTCAGATCAGTGGCAATCATTCCCAGAAGATTGTTGAACATATGCAATGATCCAAATTGAATCAGAACTCACGAGTTGCATTGCTTCGCAGTTGTATTCGACTACAACCTAAGTGTAGTCGAATACACTTCTATAACATTCAAATTTTTCAAACAATTTGTGCTTGTATTCGAATACAGATCCATGTAGTCAAATATAGATGACTGAAATTTGTCACTGACTTGGTTTTGTATTCGGCTACATCATGCTATAGTCGAATACATATGTGCAGTTTTTGCTACTGGCTTGGGTTTGTATTCGACTACAATATGCTTTAGTCGAATACATATGTGCAGTTTTTGCTATTAACTTCATCTGTATTCGGCTACACATATATGTTGTCGAATACAACCTTGACTTTTGTCAAAAACTTGATTTTCAAACATTGTTCATGCAGTTTGACACTTTGAAAATTCTTTTGATCCATATGTTAAAGTAGAAGGTTCTCATGTGCAATTGAAATATAACAATATTAGATTGCATCATGTACCTTAAACTATAAGACTTCTAGCATATTGACAATAGTTGACTTGATTGTTGACTTCACTTTGAACTTGCAATTTGATCACTTTACTTGGTCTTTGTCTTCATCAAAAACATAAGTATTCTTGCATATTTACATTCTCCCCCTTTTTGATGATGAAAAAACCTTGTTATTGTTGAAACTTCAAAGAGTTAATCTTTTTGATTTTTCTCTTCCTTAATGCATGCTTACTCCCCCTCTGATCTTGAGTTCATGCCATCATGTTTTGAAAGTTTGAAAACCTACAAATTCTTTAACAACAACAACATACCAATTTTTTCCCCCTTTTGACATGATCAAAAAGGAAGAAAAAAACAACAGACAAATATTCCAAGCATACAAAGTATATAGGGAATAAAAGCATATCACAAGGTAGGGAATATAACATTAAAAGCATTGTTAAAAGTTAAACATGTCTAAGTCATACATCAACAATTTAAGAATTTAAATGAAAATGCCTTACAAAGCATCAATACCTTGTATTAGAGATCATTTTCATTTAGAATGCCAAGTTCTCTTCGTATCCTATAGAATGAATCTTTAGGTGAAGACTTTGTGAAGATATCTGCTAGTTGATTATGTGTATCCACAAATGTAACTTCAACATTTCCCTTGAGAACATGATCGCGCAGAAAGTGATGGCGTATGTATATATGTTTTGTTCGAGAGTGCATGACGGGGTTCTTTGTGATATTGATAGCACTGGAATTGTCACATCTTAGAGGGATGCATCCGAGATCAAGTCCGTAGTCACATAACTGCTGCTTGAGCCATAGAATCTGTGCATAACAACTGCCTGCTGCTATGTATTCTGCTTCATTTGTGCTTAGAGCCACACATGCTTGTTGTGCTTTTTTGATCATGTCCTAAGATATGAAAAGTGCCACACATGCTTGTTGTACATGCTTGTTGTACATTACCTAAGATATGAAAAGTGCCGGTTGTGCTTTTTTGATCTGTTTTACATCTTGCATAGTCAGAATCAGAATAACCAACAAGGTTGCATATACTGCCTTTTGGATACCATAAGCCAACATTGGTTGTTCATTTCAAATATTTCATTATTCGCTTCACTGATGCAAGATGTGATTCCTTAGGATATGCCTGAAACCTTGCACATAAACAAACACTGAACATAATATCTGGCCGACTAGCCGTTAGATATAAAAGAGAACCAATCATACCTCGATATTTTGATATATCTATTGATTTACTTGTTTCATCTTTATCTACATAAGTTCCGGAGCCCATAAGAGTTGCACTTTCTTTACTGTTGTCCATCACGAGTCCTTTTAATTAATAATGTCTTATCAACTTTACCCTTTTCAAATCCTCATTCACATAGAAAGTTACTTAGCCTATCATACCAAGCTCTTAGAGCTTGTTTCAAACTATAAAGGGCTTTCGTTAATTTGAAGACATGTCAAGGATTTTTGAAGTCTTCAAAGTCGGGTGACTGTTTGACATACACTTCCTCATTAATGTATCCATTTAGAAAAGCACTATTGACATCCATCTGAAATAATTCAAAATCCATAGAGCAAGCATAAGCAAGTAATAATCGGATTGCTTCTAACCTTGCTACCGGAGAAAATGTTTCATCAAAGTAGATCCCTTCTTCTTGGTTGTATTCTTGAGCAACCAACCTTGCCTTGTTTCGAAGAACTATACCATTTTCATCTAGTTTATTCTTAAACACCCATTTGGTACCAATGATGTGTTTATTGCCAGGATTTGGAACAAGTTCCCACACTTTGTTTCTTTCAAACTGGTTTAGTTCTTCTTGCATGGCAAGTATCCATTGATTGTCCTTAAGTGCTTCACCTACCTTAGAATGTTCTATTTGAGAGACAGCCATATTCAAACAAGCATCTTAGAGTTTGAGCCTTGTAGTAACTCATTTGTTGATATCTCCTATAATGTTGTCAATGGGGTGATCTCGATGAGTTCTCCATTCTTGAGGGAGATTATTGTGTTGATCTTGCTGCTCAATACTGACTTTATTCTTTTGAATTGATTGATCAACTTGATTGTCTTTGCTTATATCATCACTTATAAAATCATCATCATCACAAGAGACATTTTTATCCTCTTTCAAGGGGTTAGATTCATCAAATGATACATGCATAGATTTTTCTACTAACAAAGTTCTTTTATTAAAAATTCTAAAAGCTTTACTAGATAAGGAATAACCAATAAAGATACCTTCATCGACTTTCTCATCGAATTTTCAAGGATTTTCCTTACCATTATTCAGCACAAAGCGTTTACACCCAAATATGTGAAAGTGAGAGATGTTTGGCTTTCTACCTTTATAGAGTTCATATGGAGTCTTTTTTAGGATTGGTCGAATCATTACCCAATTGGATACATAACAAGCTGTACTTACAACATTTGCCCAAAAGTATTTTGGTAAAGTTGAGCCGCTTAACATGGTCCTTGCAAGTTCTACCAATAATATATTATTTCTTTCAACAACTCCATTTTGTTGAGGTGTTCTTGGTGCAAAAAAGTTATGGAAGATTCCATTTTCTTCACAATACTCTACAAAATAAGCATTTTGAAATTCTCCTCCATGATCACTTCTTATTGATACAATTTTGGTTGCTTGTTCATTTTGGACTAGTTTGGCATAATTTTTAAATGCTTTAAAAGCTTAATTTTTATTTGCCAAAAATAAGGTCCAAGTGAACCTTGAGAAATCATCAACAATTACTAGTCCATATGAATTTCCACCAAGACTTTTAGTTCTTGATGGACCAAACAAGTCCATATGTATCGATTGAAGTGGTCTTGAAGTTGATACAATATTCTTGGGTTTTAAGGAAACCTTAGTTTGCTTACCCTTTTGACAAGCATCACATAATTTGTCCTTAATGAATTTCATTTTTGGTAAGCCTACAACAAGTTCATGCTTGACTAACTTGTTTAAATGATCCATATGGATATGTGCAAATCTTTCATGCCATAGTCATGCATCATTGTTGTCACTTACCATAAGACATTTCATTCTCAAGGATAAATCATCAAGATTAATTATAAAAATATTATTAAAACGCTTACTAACAAACTGAATTTCATTTGATACCTCATTTCGGATAATGCATTCATCTTTGTTGAAAACTATTTTGTAACCCTTGTCACAAAGTTGGCTAATGCTAATAAGATTGTGCTTTAATCCTTCAACATATAGAACATCTTCAATTGAAGGAGATGGGACTGCACCAACCTTTCCAATGCCCAAAATTTTACCGTTGTTGTTATCTCCATAGATCACATAGCCTTTTGATTCAAGAGTAAGTGCTGAAAATTTTGTTTTGTCACCAATCATGTGTTTTGAACATCCGCTATCCAAGTACCACATATTAGAGGTACTTTGTATGCATTCCTACAAAAGGATCATAGTTTGTTAGGTACCCAAAGTGCTCTGGATCCTTGAGTATTAGTACTTTCTTGACCCACACATAATGCCCGTTTGGAACACCAAAATTCCTAAAATGACAAGCATTAGTTGTGTGGCCATTTAGACCACAATAAAAGCATGTAGGAATAGATTTACTTCTATATTTAGGCATATGAGATTTCTTTTGAACATAATTCTTCTTAGAATAATGATGATCATTTTGCACAACTATAACGTTCTCTTTGTTGGATTGATCACTTGCATTAACAAAGATGGTTTTATTAATACTTGGTTTATCAAATTTTGAATAACCAAGACCACTCTTGTCATTGGAATATCTTTGCATATTAAGAATATTTTCCAATCCAACTTGTCCCTTTTCATATCTGTCAATGACTCTATTTAGTTGAACAATTTTAAAAGAAAGAATGATGATTAGCTAAAACGGTAAATGTTGATAATGGTTTATGATTAAAATTCACAATAAAAATTAAACTTTGGGATTGTAGTTTTTCATAATGATGGATACATTAAAACTAATCTTCTCTTAGTTATGGGTGTTAAACTCTTAAAAATCAGATAAACAATTATAACTAATGTCTTCTTTCAAAGAGCAAAAATGTATTTTAAACTAATAACCAACTTATTTTCATGATTGATGTATTATCAAAATCTTCTTAGAGAAGATATCTTTCATGATTTCAAGAGAACACAAATCTATTTTCATGATTTGGTTCTCTTGTCCAATCGTAGGGGTCATATATCAAATCCACCTTTCAGTAATATTATTTGATATTCAAGTATGAACATGATTCTTACTAAGATTAGATTAAAAGATCAATACCTATGACAGAAAGAAATATAAATTGTTAGAGATTCATCGTTGGAAATCCTACAATTTCAAGACAAGGAAGATTTACTCACACATGATCATAGTAGAATCAAAGCTTAAATATAAAAACGTTGAAAATATAAAATAACATAATAAAGTAACAAAGTAAAAATAGAAAACTGAATATTATTGAAACTAGAAATTTGCTAAGAGAAATACAATAACAAAAGCAAGAGTAACAAGAGATTGTAAGTAGGAATCTGTGTCTAAAACTGAGTACTTTTCGTCCTTTTTACAACCCTAGGTACCTTCATGAGCTTTAATTATAAGAAACCATTAGAATTTCACACAAGAAAAATCGTTCAGCAGTAGAAGATGAGCAGATTATGGTCGTAGTGGCCATTCCTGCCAGGCATTAATCCTTGCTTCCTTGGAGTGGCAGGTTCTTGCTTTTTTTTTCTTTTTCTGATTCATCCATTATGGCCAGGGGATAATTTTTGCTAAAACTTGAGTTTCTTTCATTTTCTTGATCAGGATGGACCATGACTGCACCACTTGACTTCAAGACTTTTTGCACAAAAAATCTTCACTTATTCCTTCACTTCTTCTTGCAATCTAAATAAAACAAAAAGATGATAAAATAGAACTAAAATCGGATTAAAAACATCAAATTAACCTATCAAACAAAGGTATAAAAACAGATAAATTTTAGCTTATCATTACAAAATTAAATGTTTATGAGACTTATTTGAGAAATAAATATAAAACAGAATGTAAGTATGATACCAAAATATTATTCCTACTTTAGTTTGACAAATATCTTTGGTGCAATACATTTTAGGGTTTATGATTTTAGGGGTTTAGGGTTTAGGGGTTAGAGTTTAGGGTTTATGGTTCAGGGTTCAGCTAATGTTGATTTCTGAACTAGTTAAGGTTGATAATTCATATTTACTTTTAGGAATTTTTTCTTTTTCTGGCACTGCATAGATGGCTCAAAATGCAACATTGTTATTCCATCTCTATGCATGGCAATAATATAAGTTCCTTTGAGACAATCATTCAAAAGCTTTAATGAGAGACCATCGGCACAAATGTATAAAATAAAAAAAATGTAAGGGAAGAGAGAAACCCTTGACTTGAAGATATAAGCATTCCTTCTTACACCATTGAATTGCATAAACCACATTTAGCTTACTTTTAGCCTCCATATTCCTAAAATGACTTGTACAAGATGGAAGGGAGCATGCCAAGTGTTCAATAAGAACACCAAACAAATTTTATAGTAATTCATACCAGGGGACAACTTGTGGTCTTAAAAAAAAAAAAGCCGCCCCGTGGAAAAAAAATGCGGACTACTGTTCATTTTTGAACACATATCCTAGTAAAGCACATATTAGGTGCAAGAGTTGTATGAGCTCTGTGAGTATGCAAAATGAAAGACGTGAACTTATTGGTTGTTTTATATTTTTTTTGCTAATAAGAGAATGGGTTAGAGTTCAAAAACATGACACATTATTAAAAGTTAAAACAGACCAGAAGAACATACTCCATGTTCTCCTATCTAGTTTTGAGGAGTAATAAAATAACTGATTTTGAAAGTGTGAAAAGGTTAAAATGGGAAAAAATTGTTATATTCTTTTCTGATCACTTCATTTTATATCCAGTTATGTTTACCACAAAAAGGAAAATGAAAAAACAACTATACTATATACAGTTGATAAATGATGTTCCTTACAAGGAATTGATCTTAGTTCAGTTTTGCTACTTTATGCAGATAGGTCCAGATGAATCATGGCTATTCTTTGATCAAGAAGCATCTGTTCTCCATAATAAGGTAGACTTCATGATTTCATTTGAACTGAGCATTTGCGACAAAAAACAATTTTAGGTTCGTGCATTTTCAGGGTGGCCAGGAACTCGAGCAAAGATTCTAGTAGTTGACAAAAATGGTCAGAAGAAAACTTTAGAGATTAAAATCATAACCACACGAGTTTGCTCTCACGAGAATGAACACTTCAATGAATCAAATGATATTGCATTTGTCAATGGTGCATTGGTGTTTCCATGTGGAAGGGGCAACTCACTCGAGGTATAATGTTGACGCATCATGTCCAATAGATGAGAATAAATAGGGTATTGGTGTTGTAGTGATATACATTGGTGGTGTAGTAGTTGCAAATCATTTCACTATCAGATTTAGAGGTGGTAGAAACTTTAGCTATGTGGAAATGTTTGGAATTTGCTAAATATATGTTTGTCTTGAATCTTATAGGCTTATAGCGGAATTATATGCTTCCACCTATGTTAGTTCTATTATTGGAAATTGTATTAATTTTAATGTTTGCTTTTATAGTTAAATTTTTTTATATGTTTGGCATGAGGCCAATATTTAGTTAAATATGCTTTTTATAATTCGAATTGTATGTAGATTGAAGAGACTTCGCCTTATATTTATGTTGTCTTTATTTTTTATTTGTTGTTGGATTTTATTTAATGAAATTACCATTAATGTAAAAAAAACACTCAATAAAAATTCATTACTATACCATAACACCTCACCTTTGCATATCCTTTAATTTTTTTTGATTGTGTGCATATCCTTTAATTCTAATAATATATTATAAGCAAAATTATATTCAGGTCTTTTATTTTTTTAGTTGTAAAAGATCCGCCATTTTATCAATTTTTCCTAAAAAATAATGATGTATCCTAGTTTAAGTTGTAAATGTTTATAGGTAAAATGCCTATGTGAGAAAGAAAAAAAAAATTACTAGTAAATTGTAAACATTTATAAAAATATAAGAACCTACGTAAAAAAAAATGATAAATGATAAAAATAACCAGATAAACGACCTTCAATATAGTTTTGTCTAAATTTATAGCAATAACTATAGCTATTTATTTTTCAAATTTTCAAAAATAAAAATTATATTATATATTACTTTATTTTTATTTTGAATGCAATAAAATATTACAAATATCCCTAAAAAATATTATAAATATTTGTTTTTGAAAGGATAAATACTTTCATAAATATTATATTATATAAAATATAAATATAAATACGATTTAACGTTTTTAACCGATTTAAAAAAAAACCCGACTTTAACCTTATAAATAGGTTCATAAGTACCAATTTGAAATATCCTTCTTTGGGTTTCAAGTTTGTGGTTGCTTTATCAGTGGGAGAAAAAGAGGCCTACGACGAAATCGGAAAAAAAATAGAATCTCTGTGTTGAATTCAATTATTCAGACGGAACCAGAAAAAGAAAAACAGAGGTGTGTGCTCTCAACCCTAATAGCTTGAATTCGATATCTCTTTTTCTCTCAACCCTAATAGCTTGAATTCGATATCTCTTTTTCTCCTTATCAATTTTCAATCTTCTGCATTAATGGATTCGACCGGTATCATCTTCGTGTTTGGTGTTGATGTTTTGAGCCAATTTTTTTTTCTTAAAAATGTTCTTGAAATTCAAACCCTAGAAATCTTAATTTGAATTGGTGCCAAAAAAAAGATGATCCATAGTCACAAGAAAGAGAGAGATGGTGATACAAAATAAAATATAAAGCTTTCCGTTCCCAGTCTTGAAATTCAACCAAGAACCCCCGATCTCTATGAATCTTGGTCATTCGAACCCTATAATTCAGATTTGAATTGGTGCCGTAAAAAGATGACAACGAAGTCACAGACTTTGTTATTTGGATTCAAGTTTCTGTTGTCCATGATTTGCTTCATTGGAAAGAGAGATATAAATCTCTCTCTATTTCATTTTCAACCCATTGTCCTTTGGTTTCTGATCTGTTAGATTCTCTTCTTCTATTGAGCAAACATTCTCTGTCTCCAAAACTGTGTTTGACACAAATGTTTTGGGGAAGGTTTTTGTTTGCAACATTAACGCATTATAATTGATTACCCAAGAATGTATAATCTTGATGATTCTTAACTGAGAAGGTTAATAAAAATTGAAAAGTTGCAACATGTACCCTTAAGACAAGTCGGTCGCTATGCTTGGATGATCTCAAATTTAACTATGAGATAGATTCTTGACTTAGATGTGGCCTTCAATATGAATTTTTTATTCATATGAAATGATTTTGAGAAAGTATGTTTCGATGACGAGGTATTTAATTACGAGATGAGTTCTTGACCCAAAATGTGGTTTGCAATATGAATTAATGTTTTTTGGATGACCCAAAAATTAACTATGAGATAGATTTTTGACCGTAAATGTGGCCTTCAATATGAATTTTTTATTCATATGAAAAGAGATTGAGAATTTGAGATAGTATGATTGGATTATTTGGAATTTAATCACGAGATAATTCTTGACTCAAAATGCAGCTTGCAATATGATTTTTTTATTCATATGAAATGAAATTGAGATAGTATGATTGGAAGACCCGAAACTTAATTACGAGATGAACTCTTGACTCAAAATGTGGCTTGCAATATGAATTTTTTACCCGCATGAAAAGAAATTGAGATAGTATTTTTGGATGACTTGAAATTTAATTACGAGATAGATTCTTGACCCTAAATGTGACCTTTAATACGAGTTTTTTATTAATATGAAATTGAGATAGTATTTTTGGATAATCAGAAATTTAATTATGAGATAGATTCTTAACCATAAATGTGGTCTTCAATATGAATTTTTTATTCATATGAAATGAAATTGAAAATTTGAGATAGTATGATTGGATGACCCGGAGTTTAATTACTAGATGAGTTTTTGATCCAAAATGTGGCTTGCAATGTAAATTTTTTATTCATATGAAATGAAATTGAGATAGTATGATTGGAAAACCTGATATTTAATTACAAGATGAATTCTTGATCCGAAATGTGGCTTGCCATATGAATTTTTTATTCATATGAAATTGGATCTTGACCCTACATGAGGCCTTCAATATGAATTTTTTATTCATATGAAATTGGAATTTGATGGGCAGTATTGTGCCTCGATGATCTTAAACACAAATTTAATATTTGAGTCTATATGACCTTAAATTCGATAAATAGAGATGACAATATTGTGCCTCAATTACCTTGGGTGGTGTGATGAAATTGGGTGGTTCTGTTGAAGCGGCATCTTGCAATGCCTTGTTGACGGGCTCGGAAGGCAAAGAGACATTCAAAAGATCATTAAACTGTTGGCAGGGATGGACGAAACGAAAATACGGATCCAGTGTTGGCAGGGATTATTATTAATCACATATGCAAGGCTAAGAGAATCGATGAGGTGTTGGGGGTATTTGAGAAATTGAGAGGTAAAGGAGAAAAGAATAGGATTGGTGTGGAACCTGATGTGGTGTTGTATAATTCTTTGATTGACAAACTTAGTAAAGTTGGGAGGGAAGAAGATGGTTTGAGTTTGCTGGCAGAGAGGAAAACTGAGAAGAAAAATAGGCCAAACACTGTTCCATATAATTGCTTGATTGATGGGTTCTGCAAAGCTGAAAGGAAATGCTGTGACTTATACTGTGCTGATATCTGTATTCTGTGGTGTGAACAATATTGATAAAGCCGTGCAATATTTTGATGAGATGTTGAGTTCTGGATGCTGACCGGATGCAATTGTTTACGTGCAGTTTGATATCTGGCTTAAGCATTGCTGGAAGGATTGGTGATGCCAGTGTTGTTATGTCACAGTTGAAATGGGCTGGGTTCAGTCTTGATATAACTGGTTACTATGTTCTCATAAGTGTGTTCTGTAAGAAGAAGAATGCTTAACCAAATTGAAGAAACTGGGGTTAAGCCCGATACTGTCACATATAACACTTTGGTTTGTTACCTTGGCAAAGCTGGAGATTTTGCAACTGCAAGTAAGGTGATGAAAAAGATGATGAAAGAGGGTCTTAAGCCCTCTGTTGTCCCATATGAAGCAGTTATACATTCATTCATATTGTTTAAAGAAGAATGTTGATGAGGCCATGAAGTCACTCTGTTAGTAGTAGGCTTGAGCTATAAGTTATATGCTTAGCTTCTAATTGTCTAAGCTCCAAACTTTCGTACTCTTTTGAGCTCATTTTCAAACCACATTATTTTAGTAATATGCTGTAGAATCACATTACTTTATTTGGTTATCAGATTGAATAATTGTTTGAACTTTGAAGGGGTTGATCATGAACTTTCTATTAGGATATACTATGACACTTTTTTTCTTATTTCCAAGCCTATTAATGAATGAAAATGTTGCATAATTGTAGCAGAATAAGTGCAGAATTTTAGCAGTATAATTGCAGTTTAATGTCTGGTATACTAAGCAGAATAATTGAATTTTTGCAGAATAATAAGCCTATAAATAAATGAAAATGTTTGATTTCCAAGCCATCAATTTTAGTAATACATTCAAGTGACATATATAAGTTCAATTAGATTGTTAAGGTCCTTGCACCAAATGTTGGACCACACCTAGATTTTTAAGCTCAATTAAAGACACCATACATCATCAAAGTATCACATTATATTACTAAATATTTAGTTATACATTCAAGTGACAATCCAAAATGTATAAATCCAAACTACATCCAAGTCAAAGTACTAACTCCATAATATATCCAAGATACAATCCAAAATACATCCAAATCAAAGTACTAACTCCATAATACATCCAAGATACAATCCAAAATGGATAAATCGAAAATACATCTAAAATACTTCCAAATTACAATCCAAAATACATCTAAAATACTTCCAAATTACAATCCAAAATATAATCTCCCCAACTTGGTCATTGTGTGAAACTTTTGGCAATGTCAGACCAACTTCTCATAACTTTCACACAACTTCTAACTTTGGGATCATTCTTTCAACACTGCCAAGACCAACATAATTTTTGTTTTAAGCACTTTCAACCTATCACTAGTCCTCACATGCTTTAGATCCAATTTTTTTGACACTTACTTCTTTCGCTTTTATTTTTTCCTACAAAAACCCAAAATATAATGCAGAATTTTAAACAAATGCAGTGCAAACTTTTTAAGGTAAATAAGTGCATAATGTTAAAGTAACATAGTGCAGAATTTTAATTTAAACAAGTCCAATGTTGTGCAGATTTGTAAACTATCTAATTGCAGAATTTAAAAGTAACATAATGCATATTTTAATGTAAATAAGTCCAATGCAGTGGAAATTTTTAAAGTAAATAAGGCATAATTTTATAACTCACATCATTTAGAGGTTCAGACGCAGATGAAGGAGCAGTAGCACAGGTAGGTGCAGGGTCACGAGCAGGGGCAGGGCCAGGAGCACAGGCAGGTGCAATAGCAACAAGTTCTGTTGGTATATTGAATGGAATTTCTTCATCTCCAAACGAAACTAAAGCCATCATATCTGGGTCTATAGCTTAAGACAGATCTTTAGCTACATGTCTATCTTCAATTACATGTGCTTCTTTTGTGATAGGTACTTCTATCACAAGAACATCTTCACTTACCGGCACATCTCGATCAACACACACTCAATTTTTTGACTTGCCCTTAGGCCTCCCCTAATACAAAATTATTTATAATATGTAAATAACTACAGAATATTAAATGTAAATAAATTAGTATATGCTTACTTTTTTTTTTTTTTTGCTGAAGTTTGGCTTCCTTGTATGGGTTGTTGCTCTGTAGTATTTTGTGCAGCCTTGGCATCTTTTGCCACTTTACGAGTCCTTGCATTATGGCCATCATTTTAACACACTTTACACCTATGTGTGGTATTTGTCCTATCCCACTTACCCACTATAGGCTTGTCTGGTTCCCTCCTCCTCAATTTTGTAGGCCTGCCAGGTCCACGCTTGTATTGTGGTGGCAAGATTTCGGGCTTATCATCAGTGTTTGGCCATTTGTTTTGTCCATTAATAAGTGTTATACCCTCACTATAACACTCTACACTTTTATCTATATTGTAATACTTATGGACATATTTAAAAGGATCATCTTCCTTCTCAGTAACGACACCAACTGCATGCCTATAAGGAATTCCTACCAAATCCCAAAAATTGCATGAATATGAATGTCTTTACTAGAACCAAAAATGATATCATCAACATAGATTTAAATAATGATAATGTCATTCTTAGAAGATTTTCTAAACAAAGTAGAGTCAATCGTCTCTTTCAAAATCATTCTTTAATAAGAAATTACTCAATCCATCGTACCAAGCTCTTGGAGTCTATTCCAGACCATACTAAGATTTTTTAATTTGAAAAAAAGTTTAAATATGTCTTTGTTTCTGCAAACATATCACGCAAGAAGACGAGTTTTCCAAAAACCCCACTTTTTATTTCTATTCATATTTTTTTAAATAAAATAACACTAATTATTAAATGATAACTAATAAACTTATTAATTAATAATATAAAACATTTTAATTTTTAATATATTATAAAAGATGATGTGTGGGTATACATTTATAGGGCCACGCGACGCTCTTTTTTTGTAATGTTAATTTGAAGTTAGGGATCAAAGTCGATCCTCTCTGATTTTACAAGCACTAAATACAAAACAAAAAAACTTACAGGACGAAAATCAAAAAGTGATATATTTGTAGGGACCAAATACATATTTATATCTTGAAAAAATAGTATAGAAATTCATTATCTTCAAAATCAAAAGGTTGTTTGACATACACTTCTTTATTTATGTAACCATTTAAAAATACACTTTTCACTTTCATCTAATATAAAATGATTTTATCAAATAATGCAAATAAAAGTAAAAATTTGATAGCCTCTGACCAATGATAAGAATAAAAAACATTTTAATTTATTTAACATTAATTTTTTTAAAAGCATTTTTTGTAATATGAATATATATCCATCAACTGTTTCCAAGGACTAAGTTTTTAATAACTCGGCAGTGGACCCGTCACTAAAACAAAAGGCCATTACGACATGATTTATAAACAGCGGATATTATTTCTTTCTGCGTTAACATTACACTTCTAGCTTACAATGCTATGTCGACATGTCGTAACGTGTTCTGTCCCAAAACATTCGATCTTCTGCTTGGCAGGTTCTTTTTCTTGTTGTTCATTATTCATGAACATTCAATCTTCTGCTTGAGAAAAGAACCTTGATTGAGGAAACATTTTCTATCACAAAACATTCAATCTTCTGCTTGGCATGCTCTTTTTCTCATTCATGATTATTTCAAGAACATTCAATCTTCTGCGAAAAGAACCTTAATTGAGGAAATGTGTTCCGTCCCAAATCCCATTTTGTTACCAAGCTTTGAAAGAAACTTTTTAAGTTTGTTACGATCATGGAGTTATACATGATTTTGGAATATTCATTCCAACAAAATTCGACCCATCTTGTTTATAATTGAGATATTATTTTTCTCGTTCTTGATTATTCAAGAACATTCAATCTTCTGCTTGAGAAAAAAAAAGACCCTTCAATTTTGTTAATCAAATTTTATTAGGGCATACAAACCCTAAAAGACCGTGAATCACTGAAAGGTGGAATATTTTTTCATAAAAAGCGGTGAAATTCATGACCCGTAACCTGCATGAATGTTTGCTACAGTAAAGTTGGAATTTTCGTTCCATCATATTTGCATCAATGCCTGGTGGCAAACAAGTTTTCTCATTCTTGTTTATTGAAGAACATTCAATCTTCTGCTTGAGAAAATAAAGAACCTTAACTGAGCAAATGTGTTCTGTCCCAAGATCCTGTTTGGCCCAAATATTTCAAAATGATTTTTAAATTGAGTTTTGCACGATTTTATAATTTTCATTCCAACAAATTTATCTGTCTGGTTTTTATTTTTATTTTTATATCTATTAGGAACGATATCAGGCTACCCATTTTATCGTTCTTGATATATTCAAGTCCTTCAATCTTCTGCTTCATAAACCAGAGAACCATCCAATTTGTAAATCAAAATTTAACAGGTTATACAAAACCTGAAAGACTGAATCATTGCGAGATGAAATCTGTTTTCATAAAAAGGGGTTTATGTCCCAAAAGCAAAAAGCAGTGGATATACTTTGGTCTATAGATTTTGTAATGATGGATGCCTCAATGACCCTAGAGGGAAAATGCATTATGATCTCCTTATTCATAATGTTAGAAATACATGTTTGGTTTGATAAGTGAAATGAAATCTGAATGTCTTGATGGCCCAAAAATATGATGGATGATGCCTTAAAAATGAAAGCTAGTTGCTGTCTTATATACAATTTTTATATGTTTTTATTCAAAATGTAAAACATGGATGGATAATTTGATATCTTTTGTCTTGACGACCCTAGTCCTGTGGCAACAGTCAACTTTTTCTTAGTGCTGTGTTTGGGTTGTCTATATGCTAGCTCTTACCACTTATGACAGTTTTATATTTCTGGTGTTATGTATCTACTTGGTTAAAGCATGAGAGTTGAACTGTAAGTATCTACTTGTAATTGTGTTCACTACTTAATGCTAACTTTTTTAATCAAGGTTGGATATGAGGGATTAGCCTACCTGTTATTGTTGGACTGTGTTGCCTGGTATTTGGACAATGTCAAATATTCTCAGTGGAATCATAAAATGAGTTGTGTTTGTTGTTGAGTGGAAGGGAGAAGTGCCATGGAATAGAAAATTATTTGGATTTATGCTATCTCTCAAATTTAATTACGACAGAGGTGTATACAAAATTGTTTGCAAAGGTTGGATATGGGAATGTGATTGTACTATGTTTTACTATAGTTCAATGTCCCTTTTTGATTATTGGTAGACACGAGGATAGATTCAAATCTAATGAAACTGTATTTTATAAAAGTAGTCCCATCCCTAGTAAAGATTTTTCTACAAATTGATACACCAGCTTGCTTAATATTCTCTAATAAATTAAATAATGATATGATCTGCAATCTGTTGCTTGTAGTTTACTTCAGCTTGATGAGATAAAATTCTCTGGTGATCAGCAATTCAAGCTTTTTTATTTTTTATTATAATTGTTTGTGTTGGTTTTATGAGCTCAGACATGGTTGCATTAGTTTCACATAATAGCATATTCTTATATATAGAGGAGCTTTGTTCAACAGAGCATAATAGAAACTAAGGAACACTAACAGGTGCTGGTTTTGACACGTTAGCATAATTGAGAAGTTATCGTCAGGATTTTGCGTTGGTGGCTAATCTTTTATGCTTTTACATGCTTGTTTGATGTTACTTGTGTTAATCACATCCTTTATCTTAAAGTAAGATTAATGTCAACTGATCTCTTTCTTTATTTTATTCAATTACACAAAGTTATTTCAAACTAATTCTATTTTGTAAGCTTTGTAATTCTAAGGTATATTGTGGTTATCATCTATGATGAACCAGAGAGATCAGTGGAAGTTGCTGTCACAATAAGTGATGTTGTAGTTAATTCACCAAACATGGTATGCCTCCAAAACTATCTAGAGTTGATAATTTTATATTCATAATTGCAAGTTTCAAGCTAGCCCAATGCTGTTGGGCATGCATCTTTCTCTTTTATGACAATCTTTCATTAATGGTTGAATTTCGTAACCCTTCATACTACATGGCTTAATCTTTTCATTATGGAGTGGAATGCAAAGTTTCACTGCAGTATATGGGTGTTTGTGAATGAATTCTGTAAAAGCCATATGCAAATAGCATATTTGATTCAGTTTATAGTAACTGCTGGGGTCTTTTCTCGAAAGAATCACAACTATCAAGGTTGATTTGTTTACCATGCACGCTTTTTAGGCCAGGAGTAAATGTGTGAAAAAGTTTTTTTTTTTTTTTTTTTAATATCAGCTATAACTGCAAGTGCGGTTCTGAATGGAGTAAAAGCAAGCAATCAAGTCATTCTATATTTTTCATTCTGGTCTTATATTGCAATTTTAGTGTGTAAATATTGCTCTATTATCTTCTTTTAGAAGTCAAGATATCCAAGACTCAGTGATGATAAAATACAAGATGATTTTGTCATGAACTCTTTGAAAAAAATAGTAAGTATACACCTCTATCTTAAATTTGAGAGGAATTCTCAAAATTTTCAGTTAAGTATGCACCTCTATCTTATATTTTTCTGATGCCATCTCTCAAATTGAAGATCAATAGCTAAGGTAAATTTTCAGTTGTACATGTTGATTTGGGCTAATGCAACCATTGTGTGTACTAAGTTGTAATGATCGTATCATACATGTGAAATCTTCACAATGTTGCAGCCTGTTGCAATACCAATATAAGCACACCTAACCAGCTTTGTTTCTCCACTGATTTTCCTTATGCCAAGGTATAATTATACCATAGTGCAGCTATATCATCTGTGCCAAAGTGTTGTCCCCAGAACATCACAATGTCACCTAGCTACTATCTCTTGGTGATAAACAAGTGGTAGTCTTAATAGATTGTGGAGCATCCCTCCATTTTATTTCTTCTGTTAATCAAACCCTTAATAATAAACGACATCGTTTATTATTACATTCAGACTACGCGCAAGAACAAGAAATGGAGATTGAAGCATTAGAAGCTATACTCATGTATGAATTCAAAGGTTTTCTTTTATGCATATCTATACTATTTTATTTTCATTAAAAAGCTATTTTTATTTGTCTATTTGTTTTTTTATGTTGAGAAAAATTCTATTCGATACTTCATGATGGTAGAAATACACTCTGGTGAAAGTGGTCTAAGTACTTCCAATAGGTGCTTCCAGATTAAGGTCACTGCTCAGGTAAAATGTTACTTCATTCTTTTACTACAGTTTCTGTGTGTGCGTGTGTGTGAATGTAGTGGCAAATCCAGGACCCTGGCTCAGACAGTGCTAAAAATGATAGTACTTTCAGATTTTAGGTGTGTTGGGCTTAAGGTACAAAGAAATCTAGGGTGGTTAGAATGTAAAAAGAGAAAATAGGAGGTATTGGTGCAACTTTTCAAAGTTCAGGGTGGGCAGGTGAACACCCTCACCATACATGGGATCTGCCTCTATATATATTATAATCATGTTTTTAAATTTGTATAATATTTTTAATCAATTGATGAATATAACAGACATACTTTGCAGCATATCATACAACCTATGATGTAGTTAATTTATGTTATTAAGTGAATGTAGATGGAGCTATTGTTTAGCAAAATAGTAGGATGTGCTGTTTCTTATCCAGTCCCTTATTATGGCAGTTTTATTTTTGATAGGCTGCACTTAAAAGTTCCGGAGACTCTAACGACGGAGTTGATAAGGAAATCACATCTCTACAAGCTGAAGTCAAGGTGAATACATCAACTTCTTAAAATATTCTCAATACATGCTACCATTTATGGTTTAACTATTTCCTCACAAATAGAATGCAAAAGTAGAGTCTGAAGCCGCAGTGAGACAACTTAATGGAGCTGAATCTGAGGTGAAAGCTCTTCGATCAATGACACAAAGAATGATATTAACTCAGAAAGAAATGGAAAGAAATGGTAGGTACTTCCAGAGTTGCTGGAATCCAATGATATTTGTAAGTTATTTGGAATACTCATTATATAAACTACCTTCTCAGGAGGAAGTCGTTCTTAACAGGTGTTGGCTAGCTCAATATTGGGGTTTAGCCGCAAAGTATGGTAAGATACTGTCTGGTTTAGCCTCATTTTCTTCTTCTTCTTTTGGTGGTGTGATTATAGCGTCTCTTTATGACATGACAAACAAGTCATTTTGATATCAATTGGTTAATTTGGTTCCATATGCTAATCACTTATCACTACCATATGCCAACCATAGGTTCCATTAAATGAAGAAATGGTTTGAGAGTGACTTGCAATAGAAAACTACCGCCTAAACTTAAATGAGAATTTCACCGCACAATTGTAAGACAACAAATAGACAACAAGAAAGTAATTTGTTTGGAAACCAATCTGAAAAAAGTGATTATATTTGAATAGAAAAGTAACTCCAAGAGCTATTACAGCAAGGAAAATAACACCCAGAGCTATAGCTCCTTCAAAGAAGATAGCTTATTTCTCCCTAGGGTTTCACTAAAAAACCGACCAAATGCTTCTTCTCTCCCTCTTGTGCACATGCTAAAATATCACATTTCTGCCCACCTCTACTCTTCCATGTACAGAGATGTCCCCTACCCCACCATGGGAGATGTTTTTCTTTGTCTCCATCTCCACGGATACCTCTCTTCAGGGCCCTGTCAGCATAAAAAAATTATAAATTTTATATTATTTTTTTATGGGTTTTAGATAAAAGGAGGAGAAAAAACTCACTAGAATAGTTACAGTGAAAAAACTTACCTGGCAGCCGCCAAACTGCCCGAACGCGCAGATACATGGGCGAAAGTGCAGTGGTTGAAGGCACGTGAGCATGTGTGGGACATGTTTTGGGCCTGAAAATTTTGTGGCAGCGTAGAATCAGGAGATTCTACACACAATGGAGATGGTTTCGTCGGAAAAATTGTTTGAAAATATTTTTGATGGCGGCGATTGTGGTTGGAAGACACAATAGTTGGAAAAAGGAAGAGATCACATTGGAAAAGAGAAAACAATTGAAAATAAAGGAGCGCTCAATGGGAAACACGGCAATGGAATAGTGACCGAAAAGATCAAGGAGGAACAAAACTGCTCTCTATAATTTCTAGCTGTACAAGAATACAAATAAATACAAATCAGAATCATATCAAATCTGATTTATTCTCATAATTATCTACACTATATAAGAAAAATATGCCTATATTTAAATATCAACACTTATGAATACCGTAAAGGTAAATAAAGTTGTATTAAGTATCATATTATTGCTCAACATTGGCTATTTAGTTATGTTCAATAGTTAGAACTCTCACACTTGAAAACTCTCCCAAACTTTACTATTGAATTTCACATTGAAAAGTCTACTTTCTTACACTCTCTATATAAAGACTGCCCACCAAACAAAAGAGGCATCCAAGAGTAATGAAAAGTTGGTGATCTAAGAAAATTGGTCATTGGACCTAGTGCAAATTATATAGCCTATAGTTAATTTTTTTAAATTGTTAAAAAACCGGTCCAAGTCTAGAAACACACCGGTTTGTTCGGAACATCAGCCACTTCACACCAGTTCAATGCATGGACGATGCAATACTTGGGTCGAGCCAGTCATATCACCATTTCCCAGTTGGATGGGTTGACTGGCAGGTCTGAGCCGGTTTTTAAGACTATCCAACAAAGTACTTCTTCCTGTTTTGTCTCGCATAAGGAAACTTAATTGTCCTTTAGGTCATGCACAAATGCCGCTGTACCTTGAAACATTTTTCCTAATTATTTACCTGCACACTAGCCTAGAGATATAATTCCAAAGCACAACATTTTACAGTGCCAAACAAGATATTTATAGATGCAGACTTAATTAACACTAATTCAAATAAAATGCAAACTTCCTTACTTAATGTCATATTATATTTAATAAATTGAAGCTTAAAAGATTAAATAACTCTTACTTCTAAGAGCTATCATTACTATTATTGTAAAACTAATTAGTGTGTGAGTAGATATTGGGCTTGCTTGCATATTGGGATTTAGCTGTATAATAAACTAAGCTAACAATAGGCGGTGATTTATCTTCCTTTTTGTTCTTTTAGAGGTGGGGCTAAAAGGCATCTCTTGGCAACACTAGAATACATTATCAAAACTTTAAATATCAGTTTTTTTAAAAGTCAAATGTATTATTATATGCATATAAAACTATATTTTGGTTGTATATCTAGTTTGAATTTGGCTGAGTTGCACAAATGAATAACTTTATAGTTCACTTCCTGCAATCTTGTGTAATTTTTGCCATGGTTGATAGGTATCTGCGCAGATGTTGCAGTTTCAAAGTATGAACTTTGGTCATCCTTAGCCCCTCTTCCATTTGAGGTCGTTGTTTCTGCAGGACAAAAGGCCAAGGAGGAATGCTGGGAAAAGGCATGAAATAAAAATTTGGACTCTACAGTTCATATTAGTTTGCCTGCATTGTAGAATTAATCTCTGCTGTGTTATATTTTTTTTATGGTGATGATTTTCGTTATTCTATTGCATGGGCATGTGAATTTTCGATGGATAATTGTTATGATTTTGAAGCAGGTGATGATGCAACAGAGAAGAGGAGCAATCTTGTTCCAGACATTAATGTTCTTACTGGAGAAGGAAATATTAAAAGTATGCTTTCGGTTGAAATGGGACTCAAGGAGCTTGCTTCTTTAAAGGTGTTCTACAAATGCATTGGTGATTATAAGAAATGCTAATCTCTCTCCCCCCCTCTCTCTCTCTCTCTCTATATATATATATATATATATATATATATATATATATATTAATTTTTAGGTTGTTTTTTTAAGGTTTAGGATGCTATTGTGCAAGCATTAGCCCAACAGAGGCGTCCAAATTCTGCTCGACAACTAGTCTCAGGTATGCATTTCTGCTTATGTCACTATTCGTGTTATCGTTATGGTTCATGTGTACAGTAAACTCACATCATGCACTTCGGGCTATACATTGTTGAGAGAGAGAAGCAAATGTTGAAACTTTGCATCGATTAATGCTTCAAACCACTATAAACATGCGTCAAATCACTACTATAAAACATGTCGGACTAAAATATTTTTTTATATGTACCAGTAATATTTTGACTCTGTACACTTTTGAATGTTGCCAGATATTAAATCACCAGGGGATCCTAAGTTTATGGAAGTCTTTGGTACGTGCTCCCACACCTTATTATTTGCCAAAATATCTGTGCATTTTTTTTTAGATAAGCATATCTGTGCTTTGTTGCTAATGTGCAAACGACAATTTAAGTATATCATTGTAATTTTGTAGAATTGAGGCCAGAAGAATCTGAGGATGTTCTTTCCAAGGAGGTATTCCATTCTATCTATGAACCATTCCGTACTCTATATCACTGACTCACTGGTAGCTTCTTGGAGTGTATAGATCTATTGTAGTTATTTGTCTTCTATACCAAGAAGGCATGCTTTCCTGGATTCTAGATTGCATGGTTCTCTATTTTAATTTTATTTTTGTCACGTTACTTTTTATAATTTACATCACTCTTCTATCCCGTTAGCCTTTTTAAAGATATTGGTGGCTTGCAACAACACTTTGATTTTGTGACCACTGACCAGTAAAGTGGATGGTCGCCCTCATTGAGAAGTATGTTTGCATTACTGAAACATGCTTTTTAAGTGGATTTACTCTTCGTGGCAGGCCTGGCTGACTTATTTTTGGAGAAGAGCCAAGGCTCATGGTATAGAGGAAGACATTGAATAGATGAAGTAAAGAAAATCAAGAATGGTTTCTCTCAAGAATGTATTATTGAAATTGACAATAATGAATACTGTGACAGTTACAGAATCTGCCAACTGATTTGCCCTGCAATTCAGTTCCAATCAATTAACTCTCTAACTGCCTAACTATTGAAGACTAAGCTTCTATTATTTATACTAACCATCCTAACTAATTCAGTTAGGATTTACAGCTAGCACAACTCAGCAATTAACAGAACTAACACATAGAATTTAAACTTGGTTCCTTCTCTCATACACCTTCCTAATAGGAAGCCTTGCTTGACTAGCAATCCTATCAATACCCCCC
>JBBPBQ010020321.1:17304-30259 GCA_037974755.1 Cicer yamashitae | reverse complement strand
CCCCCCCCCCCCCCCCCCCTAAAAGAACTACCTTGTCCTCAAGGGGAAAAGACGGAAAAACCTCCAACATCTTGGAAGCTCGCTCCAAGAGTTATCACAGGATGGTAAATGAGCCCATTTCACCAAAACCTCCATATTGCCTCCAACATCAGTCCTCCATCAGCAATCCTATCAACATCAGTCGCTCCAAGAGTTATCTTCTAGCTGTACAACCAATTCAAACTCCTCAGTCAACATTGGTGGTAAGGTCTGAGGTGAATGTTGCGGTTTCAAAGCCTTCTTAAGCAATGAAACATGGAACACCGGATGAACTTTAGTTTCAAGAGGCAGATCTAGCTTGTAAGCCACCTCCCCCACGCGGCTTAGAATCTGGAAAGGGCTATAATACTTAGGAGCCAATTTAGCATATGGTCTATCAGCCAGGGACTTCAATTTGTAAGGCTGAAGTTTCAAGAAAACTCACTCCCCAACTTCAAAATTCACCAACCGCCGGTGCTTATTTGCTTGTGCCCGCATCTGATCTTGAGATTTCAGCAAATTCTGTCACAAATCAGCAAGTATATCATCCCGTTGCTGGGCCAACTGATTGACATCATCCAACTTTGATGGAATGGTGCAGCTCTTAATCAACAACGGAGGGTCTCTTCCATATAAAGCTTTAAAAGGTGTCATTCCAGCAGAGATATTGTAGTTACCGTTAAACCAGAACTTAGCCCAATGCAACCAATTCAACCAAGTCTTGGGCTAAGGGCCAGCAAAGCACCTAAGATAGGTCTCTAAGCACCGATTAACAACTTCGGTTTGACCATCCGTATGAGGGTGATAAGACGTGCTATGCTTAAGAATAGTTCCAGCCAATTTGAACATCTCCCTCCAAAAACTGCTGAGGAAAACCGCATCTCTATCCGATACAATTGTAGAAGGAAATCCATGAAGCTTCACAACTTCCATCACAAACAAAGCTGCTATCTTCTTAGCATTGTAAGGATGCCCAAGAGGAAAGAAGTGAGCATACTTTGTAAGTCTATCAATGACTACAAAGATTGTATCCTTGCCTCTAACTCGAGGAAGGCCACCAACAAAATCCATAGAAATATCCTGCCACACTTGGCAAAGAATAGGCAACGGTTGAAGTAGTCCCGCCGGCGATAAAGTGGAGTACTTGTTCCTTTGACATACATCACACTCTTCAATAAACTTCTTGATATCTCGCCTCATGCCCTCCCAAAACAAGAAACCAGAGACCCTTTTAAAAGTTTTGAACAATCCTGAATGTCCTCCACAAGGAGAATCATGGCATTCAGCCAAGGTAAGTGGTATTTTGTTAGAACCCTTAGGCAGCACCAATTTACCTTTATACAAAAGCCTTCCCATCTTGAACTCATAACCAGAATGAGAAGTAGGAGAGACAATTAAGTCCTGCACCAACTGCTGCAATTTAGGATCTTGTTGCAATTCCTCATCCCAAGAATCATCTTCCACATGTAGAACTGAGAGAGCAGCATACATATCTCTCCTCGACAAGCTATCTGCTGCAGTATTCTCTTTTCCTAGCTTGTATTGGATTTCAAAATCCAAACCAACGAGCTTGACAGCCCATTTAAATTGCTCAGCACTCGTTGATCAGTCAAAAACTTAAGGCTCCTTTGGTCAGTCCTCACAATGAAATGGTTGCCCAAAAGGTAGTGTCTCCATTTGGTCACAGCCTGAACCAAAGCCATAAGCTCCCTCTCATAAACAGACCTTTGTTAAGCTCTCAAAGATAAGCCTTGACTCCAAAAGGCAAGGGGTTTACCCTCCTGCATTAAAACAGCCCCCAACCCCTTACTAGAAGCATCGGTTTCGACTACAAAGACCTTAGTGAAATCAGGTACAGCCAACAAGGGAAGATCAATCATGGCTGTTTTACCTCCACTTGAATTTCTTCTTTCAAGCCATTCATGAAAATTCCTCGTGCAAATTCTTGATCAATGACCTTCAAAGCTCCAACATATTTCTCAAACTCCTCCACAAATTCCACCACCGTCCCTGTTTGTTAGAGTGCCAGCAACAACTCAAAGGGATTTTGTACCATTGAAGGTTGAAACCTGCGAACCACCGCCAGCTTGAACCCGTCCCATGTTGGTTCAAGATTGCACCTAGCCCACCAGCGATACCAGCTCATTGCTCTACCCTCCAGGGCCACCAAAGTGGCACGCATCTTCTCCTCCTCAGGAACGCTTCGCAACTCGAAGTGTCGTTCTAAACGGTGCGTCCAACCGTACGCATCGTCGCCTGAGAAAATCGGGATCTCCAGTTTCCTCCACCGGTCGTGCTCAACGTGGTCACCCAAGGATCTACCCCCGTCGCAACTGATCTCCGCTTCTTCCATGCGAACATTCCTGCCGCTGTTGGAATCAATCTTGGCCGCGAGTGCAGCCAATTGGTCCTCCGTATGTTTGGCGCGCGCCTCTGCCAACTCTAATCGTGTGCGCCATTCCTCGCGCTCCTGCTCCCAATCACTCGAATCTCTCACCATGCTTCTTGTCTTCATGCAATGCGCAGTAGAAGGAATCAAAATCAGTGCACCAGATCGGTGCTCTGATACCAGTGTTAGAACTGGTCTGTGAAACTGAAGAAAACTGAAGTGAATAGATGAAGTAAAGAAAATCAAGAATGGTTTCTCTCAAGAATGTATTATTGAAATTGACAACAATGAATACTGTGACAGTTACAGAATCTGCCAACTGATTTGCCCTGAAATTCAGTTCCAATCAATTAACTCTCTAACTACCTACCTAATACTAACCATCCTAACTAATTCAGTTAGGATTTACAGCTGGCACAACTCAGCAATTAACAGAACTAACACATAGAATTTAAACTTGGTTCCTTCTCTCATACACCTTCCTAATATGAAGCCTTGCTTGACTAGCAATCCTATCAATGCTTTCCTGGATTCTAGATTGCATGGTTCTCTATTTTAATTTTATTTTTGTAACGTTACTTTTTATAATTTACATCACTCTTCTATCCCGTTAGCCTTTTTATAGATATTGGTGGCTTGCAACAACACTTTGATTTTGTGACCACTGACCAGTAAAGTGGATGGTCGCCCCCCTTGAGAAGTATGTTTGCATTATTGAAACATGCTTTCTAAGTGGATTTACTCTTCGTGGCAGGCCTGGCTGACTTATTTTTGGAGAAGAGCCAAGGCTCATGGTATAGAGGAAGACATTGCCAAAGAATGTTTTCAGTTTTGGATTGGTCGGAGTGGGCATTCACCTACCTCACACGATGCTATTGATGGTAGCGTTAAACATTTGTTTTATTTTAATTTAATAATTAGTTTGCATATCACATGGACTTAACAACCCCGTTATATGCTAATTGGTTGGGAAGAAAAATGTTCAACTTTGGTTTCACCAATATTACATATTGCTTGGGTCAATGTTTTACTATTGGTCACCTTTAATCATGGAAAGTTGTTTATTTTTTAAAAAATGAAGCTAAATCATGGAAGATAATATAAATAAGTTGCATAAAGACTGCACTGATGTGTATAAACTTGGGGTAAGGACAAGGTAAGGAGAGTTTTCTTGGTTGATATGATGCGAAGACACTTTTAGGAGTGTGTTTATAGCATACTTGCATTGTTTCAGACAACACGTTGCACTTCAAAAATATAAATACCAGATATCTAACATATCTAACTTTTCTGCAAATTGTGGATCATGCTTTAATTTTACTTCCATTGATGATAACTTTAATTAATTATGCTAAGGGGTGTATTCTTGTTTGTTAAATATCCTCGATAAACTTTTTTATTTAGTTAATTATATGGACTTTCATATTTCAGTTGAGCAAAGGCTTTCAGAGCTGAGGAAATTGGGGGTTGAACATAGACTTTGGGAAGAATCTAGAAAAGAAGTCGAAATGACCCCACGTCTTCTGAATTGAGGGTCAAATAGACCATCATTGTTGAAAGATCCTCCAACACCAAGGGAAGTGGAGCTGATGTTTCCAACATCTAACAACCTAGCAGAATATCAGGTTTTCCTCACTAGGTTACAACTAGCACATGAATTTGGTGCTAACCAGATTACGTTGAACACAGATTCACAACTCGTCGTCTTCCAAATCAATGGAGTTTACCAGGCAAAAAAAAAAATGCTACAAAGGTATCTCACGGAAGTAAAGGAAATAATGACTACGTTCAAAAATATTATAGTCGAACACATTCGTCACGAACAAAATGCAAGAGTTGATGTCCTGTCAAAGCTAGCTATCGCGAGGGGCAAATGGGTCATGACAATTGAGCTCATGGCACCTCTTTTTGGGGAAATCATAGAGTACATCCTTAAAGGAATACTCCCTCTTAACAAGACCAAAACTGCTAAGGTAAAACATCAATCATGCTCTTACTCATCGCATGAACAATATATAGAAAGGGACTGTGGGTATAGAAATGCACAAAGGCATATGTAGGCACCACTTAGGAGGCATAGCCCTCGCCAAAAAGTCTTACGGGTTAGATACTACTGGCTAATTATCCAAGAAAATGCCAAAGTTTTCATCCAGAAATGCGACAATGTCAATGGCATGAGGACTACGACTTAACGCCACCAGTCGAGCTTACTGCACTCACCTCGTCATGGCATTTTGCATGGTGGGAGATGGATATACTCAAACCTTTCCCACAACCACCAGGACAACTAAGATTCCTAATAATGGTCCTCGACAATTTCACCAAATGGATTGAATTGAAACCTCTAACAAAGATCACGACAAGATTGTTCAAGAAAAAGACATTAACCAAATTCTACATTCCCCAAGTCATCATAACTGACATTGACACAATTCGTCGACAGAAAATTGCAAGAACACCTCACAGAGTTGGGATTAAAACATTGTCACGTCTATCGAGCACTCACAAACGAATAGGAAAGTCGAAACGCCAACTACATCATCCTCCGACGACTTTGTACGATGCTAAGGGATGATGGAGCAAAGAGCTCCCCGCCCTCTTTTGGGCTTATCGAACAACTCCCCACTCCACCATGGAGGAAACTCCATTTTGACTAACTTATGGAATCAGGGTTGTCGTTCCTGTTGAAATAAGACAATTAAGTTGGAGGACCGCATACCTACTAGATCCCCAAGAAGAAAAAGAGAATGAACTGCACAACGAACTCGCAACCGCGATAGAAGTTGTCCCCTTGTTCCTCTTTCACTTTCTTTTGTTCCAAAGCTATCGCCTTTGCAAAGTGGCCATCCTTAGGTCTAAAGTAAGAACAACAACATATAAAGACTCACAAAGGAACACAAAGCCTAAAGTAACGCAACATACTAAGACAATTTTAGGTCTCCTCTCGAGTTCAATAAGACACTAATTCCCGAGTTTCTATGAACCTTGGTTCGATAGAAATGTTGTGGTCTTGATAAAAAAAACCTTTGTTTTTAAAGACTTGGCAAAACATAGTAGCGCATTGCAGTCAAAAACTTCAGAGACACTTAAACTCTTGACTCTTAAACCAAAAGAAGGGGAACATGGGAATGATGTTCTTGAACGTTGCTCCGTTCTCGTCGAGATTGAGATTGTAAATTCTTCAGATTGATTCTGTTTGTATTTTGTTCAGATTGCATTTGTAAATTCTTCAGATTGATTCTGTTCATATTTTGTTGTAGATAAATCTTTATCAAATCTTCTTCAAATCTTGACCATATCTTCGTTCATACTCTTTGCAGTCAAATATATTGGTCTATAAAATACTTTTGTTATCATAAAAACTATAAGTATAAAATCAACTTGGTTCCAACAAAGAGTTAGGGTTGTTCAAAGGTACTGTCTGTGTTGGTTGAGATTCAGATGATGACATAACAGAGGGGAGAGGGAATGGATGAAACAGAAATGGGAAAACAACGTAACAAAGTGAAACTGAAAAATATAGTGAGAGTGAATGGGTAAAAAATAGGGCACAAGAATGAAGAAAGGTGCAAATAAAAAAGAAACTGAATGAAGGTTTAGGGAGTTAGGTGTTAGGGTTTCTAACATGGAGGAAATAATGTTTATCGACAAACAAAAAACTTTGGTAGAGTTGAAATGAAGCAGCTATCAAATAGAGGAGAAAGGAAGCAGCTATCAAATCTTGCGCAAAGGCATTAGTTCTTGGTCCTTTACGATTCTGGCAAGCCATGTGCCGTCGTCGGAGTCATCAGATTGGAAAGTGCAATCAGAAGCAAGAGAGATCACAATTATATAAGGAAACTAACCACGCAGGAACTGCATCTGCGGGCTTATTTGCTGATTGTGGCTACACCACTGCCACCAAAACCAACAGACCTGAAGGACAACAGCGACGAGTTGCCACATCTCAAGGTTCATCAATGGCGTTATTCCTCTTTCCTGTCTTGTCCTCATTGATCATCTATTTTTCTTTTGGCGGAGTTTTTGTCCGTGAAGCCATACTTGATGCAACAAATGTTCTCTTCGATTCGAGCTTTGTCTTCTTGTCCCTCATACTTGAAATTGTGGCTGAAAAACTTCTCATGCCTTCACCTTTCACCACCGCCTTTGTTCTGTCCGATTCCGCGTTCAAGAAATTTGACACAACCAAATTGGCCGCAGTTAAGGTGAGAGTCCGACAAAGAAGAGAGAGAATAATCAAAATAGGCCTCGTTAATGTTAGGTCCAATTTTAGACCTAATGGGCTTGGGCCAATTTGATTATAGCCTTCTAGTTCATAAAAAAAAGGAAATTGGATAATCTAATTAGAGGCCATACTTTTTTGGGTCTAACCCAAGGCACATTGAGTCCAATTCAGAACTTAGTGGGTTTGCTATTATAGCAGAAAAATGCAGAAAAAAGGTATATGAAAATTAGAGTAGTTAAGCGTTGTTGGATTAGTTAGTTATTTTATGTTAGTTATTTTATGTTTGTTAGTTGTTATCTCTGTTTTAGGGTAGTTGTTATTAATCATGTTTTAGGATAGGATACACTTATCTTATTCTACTATAATATTTTGTTTGATTCATCAATTTTATATGATACAATTATCAAATTTTCTAATAATATCTTACTTGTACCTCGTTTTTTCCCTTTCCCACTCACGTTTCTCTCTCCTTCTCCACCATCACTTGTCTGTGTTTCTCTCTCCTCCACCGCACTCTCATTTCCCTCCCTATCTCCTCCCATTTCTACTTCCACTGTCGTCTCTCCTCTCCCTCATTTTCCTATTGCGTTCTTTTAATGTCTTGTTTTTTCCTTATTTTCATACTTGTCCTATTTTCTTTTGATTTTCTTATTATATTGATGAAATAATTTTTTAATTTCATCTGAGTTATTATTGTTTTCTGTTGTTGATGTTAAATTGATTTTATGATTGTTGATGTTGGGTTGATTTTCTCTGAATTTATTATTCCTCTTATTTTATTATTGTTTTCTGTTGTTTATATTGGACTGATTTTATGATTGTTGATGTTAAATTGCCATGATTTATTTTTCATCTAAAGTGGCAACATGCCCTCGGATTTTTGTTTTTGAAATTGTACGAAGACGCGAGAAAAGCCAACGAAATGTATATCCATACCCAAGCTCAGACATGTTGGAAGTTATTCTCTGCTTTTAGTGTAAAATGTTTACATGTGTTCAACTGTAACAAATATATGATAGGTAAAAGGCTAGTTTGTTCTTGATGTTTATATGTTGGATATTATCATCCATAATTTTATAACCACCTTACGAATAACAATTGTATCTATGAAGTTTACTGATTAGGTAAATTGTGCTAGACTAGTTAAATGAACTTTACAATTTACACAAGTTAAGAAACAAGTTTCCCATGCTCTAAGTAGGAAGAAAGCTTTGTTGAGATCTAAATTTTGACAACTCATCTGATTTTTTTCATTCAAATTCGAAGAATTGAAAACGACACCACTTACATAAATGACATAAACATTTATGAGGAAATCCACCATAAGAGCAAAAACACTTTCTATCATGTAAAATGTGCAAGCCTTCTAACAAAGAAAACTGTTAGATAAGACATTGGATGTTGCTTTACCTCAATTTACACACTTATGACCTTATTTTTAGTTGAATCATTTTGCCTTGATGTTCACATTCACAAAGTTAACTTAACAAGGCTTTCAAAGATATAATCAAATGTTGAAAGACAAAATGTAAGTTTATATACAAAAGTCCAAGTAGCTCCTTCAGTTCAAGGTAGAAAAAAGAGAGAGATCCGTGAATTAATAGATTAATGGATGAAACAAATGATGATTGGATGAAACAAAGGATAAATGATTTATTTATTTATTTATTTATTTTAGTAAAGGTGCTTTGAAACAAACGAGTCCGTGAGTTAGGTCATTTTCAGTTTGGTTATGGTCCTCTTTAGTTTGTTGGAGAGTTTTGAAACTTTATGGTACATTATAATGCAGAACTTAAATAAGATTGCATAAGATTTTGTTGTCAAATTATATCGACAAAATGTTTGAAATTTCTAATACGGTATGATAATTAATTATGTAGCTTAGATCCCGCTCTGGGACATAATCACACATTTACTGTACTATGATTCTCTTACGTGGTCTTATTTTCATATCATTCATCGGGGAGCTAAATCTATAATGAAGTCAACTAAATACTTTGATATTTGTCTCATAGGTCATATCATTTAACTTTTATCTTAAGTGACAACATGACCTCATGGTTACGAAGTACGATTCATCCATGTAATATAAGTTTATACTTCACTTTGATCTACGACAGTTAAAATATTTTATTTATATTGCAGCATATTTTCATATTTATTTATCCATTCATGTTTACTAGATTTATCTGCACTAATTAATTAACTTCCTTCTATTTTAATTCACAAACATTAATAAATTTTTGTTATAAACTTCCATTGAATGAATAACTCGTCAAAAAAAATAAAACATCGTGTTATCCCTTTTTAGTACTAAAGGTGAAGTCACGCACACACGCATAAATACTATTACAAAAAATTGACGTCGTATATCATCTTTGCGGAGCTAAATCTATAATGCAGTCAACTAGATTTTTTAATATTTGTCTCATAGGTCACACCATTTAACTTTTTATCTTAAGTGGCAACATTCTCTCAGATTTTTATTTTGAAATTGTACGAAAACGCGATAATAGCCAATGAAATGTATATCCATACACAGGTTCAGACATGTTGGAAGTTATTCTCTGCTCGTTATGAAGTATATCTACAAAACGAAGATAATAATAACATATTATTAAATAGAGTTGTCAAATAAAATAATAATTAAATGTTTATTTGACTCTTCTATTTTATTATATGTTATTTTTATCTTCGTTTTGTAGATGTACTTCATAATGAAGGTAATAATAACATATAATAAAATAGAGTTGTAAAATAAAGTTGTAATAATTACTTTATTTAACAACTCTATTTTATTATATGTTATTATTATCCTCGTTATGAAGTACAACTACAAAACGAAGATAATAATAACATATAATAAAATAGAGTTGTCAAATAAAGATGTAATTATTGTTTTATTTCACAACTCTATTTTATTATATGTTATTATTATCTTCGTTTTGTAGTTGTAATTCATAACGGAGATAATAATAACATATAATAAAATAGAGTTGTCAAATAAAACAATAATTACATCTTTATTTGATAACTTTATTTTATTTTATGTTATTTGTCTCATAGGTCATACCATTTAACTTTTTATCTTAAGTGATGATCATAGCACTTGGGCGCATGTTTCTAGCTTTTTACTTTGGTTTTTTAAAATCATTTTATAGCTTAGAATAATTTTTAGCTTGTTTCTAAACTTTGGGTTGAAATTGAATTACTATTTGCATTTTGACACCTGCTCGCTCTGTAGGCCATAACTTGAGCTCTGTATATCAGATTGAAGCATGCGAGCAGTCGTTGGAAAGCTAAACATCAGAGCTACAACTTTTGTGTTGGAGTAAAATCTCAATGCCGAACTCTATTGGTTTTAAATTGCATATTTCGTAATCTGGACCTTTGTAATAAATTTAAATAGTGGGCCACTTGTTTTTAAAGCCCAAAACCGTGCACTATATATTTGGAGTTTCTTTCCTTTCTTGGTATGTATTGTTTTTCAGATTAAAGACGAGAAAATTATATAAAGACTTTTTTATTTTCATGGAAGGCTAATTTCATAAGATTAATCCGCGAGTTCGGGGTTTCATCAACCAACCCCTAGAGATTCAGGTTACACCGTCAATTCTGATTCATGATTCTATTTCTGTTTATTTGATTATATTGATATTCTGATTGCTTAAATTGAATTTCAGTAGGATTAATTAAATTTATTTGACAGAATTTGGTTTCGTTTCTAATTTAATTGAATTATAATTTTGCAACGCTTGAACGTTAATTATAATAATATTTTGATGATTATGATGCTTAATCCAGTCAACGAAACCGAATTCACATAGGATTGATCATGCTTGTTTGATCAATTCAATAGTCAAATAAGAATAAAATCACGAATTAGAAATTAAACTCATTGATATAATCTGTGATAGGTTTGAAACTCGAATAAGTGGATTAATCGTTTTGCTCATCTGTTAAAACTAAATGATTATAAAAACCCCCTTTTCGAATTTCAACTCTCAATTCGGTTAATATTATTATATCAGAAGTCCTTGTGAAACGATTCGAGTTATTACCTCTATTTACATTTTATCAATTGTATTTGACCCGTGTGCGACAGCGGATCAAGTGGCAACATGCCCTCATTTTTTTTTTTTGAAATTGTACGAAGACGCGAGAAAAGCCAATGAAATGTATATCCATACACTGGCTAAGACATGTTGGATGTTATTCTCTGCTTGTAGTGTAAAATGTTTACAAGTGTTCAACTGTAACAAATATATGATTGGTAAAATGCTAGTTTGTTCTTGATGTTTACATGTCGGATATTATCATCCATAATTTTATAACCACCTTAGGAATAACAATTGTATGTTTGAAGTTTACTGATTAGGTAAATTGTGCTAGTCTAGTTAAATGAACTTTACAATTTACACAAGTTAAGAAACAAGTTTCTCATACTCTAAGTAGGAAGAAAGCTTTGTTGAGATCTAAATCCTGACAGCTCATCTGATCTTTTTCATTCAAATTCGAAGAATTGCAAAGGACACCACTTATAGAAATGACAGAAACATTTATGAGGAAGGCCACCATAAGAGCAAAAGCACTTTCTATCATGTAAAATCTGCAAGCCTTCTAACAAAGAAAACTGTTAGATAAGACATTGGATGTTGCTTTACCTCAATTTACACACTTATGACCTTATTTTGAGTTGAATCATTTTGCCTTGATGTCCACAGTCACAAAGTTAACTCAACAAGGCCTTCAAAGATATAATCAAATGTTGAAAGGAAAAATGTAAGTTTATATACAAAAGTGCAGGTAGCTCCTTCAGTTCAAGGTAGAAAAAAGAGAGAGAGATCCGTGAATAAGTGGATTAATGGATGAAACAAAGGATAAATGATTTATTTATTTATTTATGTGAAGGTGTTTTGAAACAAAGGAGTCCGTGAGTTAGATCATTCTCATTTTGGTTATGGGCCTCTTTAGTTTGTTGGAGAGTTTTGAAACTTTATGGTACATTATAATGCAGAACTTAAATAAGATTGCATAAGATTTTGTTGTCAAATTATATCGACAAAATGTTTGAAATTTCTAATACGGTATGATCACGCTTGAAATTTCTAATTGAATTATAATTTTGCGACGCTTGAACGTTAACTATAATAATATTTTGATGATTGTGATGCTTAATCCAGTCAACGAAACCGAATTCTCATTGGATTGATCACGCTTGTTTGATCAATTCAACAGTCAAATAAGAATAGAATCACGAATTAGAAATTAAACTCATTGATATAATCTGTGATAGGTTTGAAACTCGAATAAGTGGATTAATCGTTTTGCTCATCTGTTAAAACTAAATGATTATAAAAACCCCCTTTTCGAATTTCAACTTTCAATTCGGTTAATATTATTATATCAGAAGTCATTGTGAAACTATTCGAGTTATTACCTCTATTTACATTTTATCAATTGTATTTGACCCGTGTGCGATAACGGATCAAGTGGCAACATGCCATCGATTATTTTTTTTGTTTGAAATTGTACGAAGACGCGAGAAAAGCCAATGAAATGTATATACACACACATGCTCAGATGCTAGTTTTTTCTTGATGTTTACATGTCGGATATTATCATCCATAATTTTATAACCACCATACGAATAACAATTGTAACTATGAAGTTTACTGATTAGGTAAATTGTGCTAGACTAGTTAAATGAACTTTACAATTTACAGAAGTTAAGAAATAGGTTTCCGATACTTTAAGTAGGAAGAAAGCTTTGTTGAGATCTAAATCCTGACAGCTCATCTAATCTTTTTCATTTAAATTGGAAGAATTGCAAACGACACCACTTACATAAATAACTTAAACATTTACGAGGAAAGCCACCATAAGAGCAAAAGCACTTTCTGTCATGTAAAATCTGCAAGCCTTCTAACAAAGAAAACTGTTAGATAAAACACTGGATGTTGCTTTACCTCAATTTACACACTTATGACCTTATTTTTAGTTGAATCATTTTGCCTTCATGTCCACAGTCACAAAATTAACTCAACAAGGCCTTCAAATAACGTATAATAAAATAGAGATGTGAAATAAAGTAATAATTACATATTTATTCGACACCTCTATTTTTATTATATGTTATTGTTAGCTTCGTTATGAAGTTGTACTTAATAACCAAGCTAACAATAACATATAATAAAATAGAGTTATCAAAAATTATGTAATTATTAATTTATTTCACCACTCTATTTTATTAGGGTTTAGGGTTTAGGGTTTAGGGTTTAGGGTTTAGGGTTTAGGGTTTAGGGTTTAGGGTTTAGGGTTTT
>JBBPBQ010020321.1:0-11339 GCA_037974755.1 Cicer yamashitae | reverse complement strand
AAAACCCTAAACCCTAAAACCCTAAACCCTAAAACCCTAAAACCCTAAAACCCTAAACCCTAAACCCTAAACCCTAAACCCTAAACCCTAAACCCTAAACCCTAAACCCATACCAAACAGTACCCTAACACACTAACACCATAAACCCTAACACCCAATACCCTAAACACTCTAAACCCTAACACCTAAATCTCTAAACCTTAAACCCCCAAAATGTTTGTTCAACGAAAAGAAAGGGAATATGTGAACGATGTTTTTGAATGTTTCCTCGTTCTCATCAACCCCATAGGAGTCATCATGGTCGAGCATTGATTGACCAACAACTATACATGCTTCGTCCCTATTCGTCAACAACCGAATGCGTAGTAGCTATCATTGAAACTGTGAAGGGAGTCCATATATGGTGCAATTAACATGTAGGTTTCTTGAAGGACACCAAATTATAATCCATTGTATCTTCATTCCCAAGAGGGAAGAAGATTAAAAAGAACGGACAAATTGTCGGCGTCCCTCCAGTGTAACGGCACGCCCATTGGAAAACCCTCAAGTAGGCCAACGTGTTAGGGTGAACTTGAGAAGGCCATAGATGGAGTTGTTGGAAGACATCCCTCTTGAACTCTATGAAAGGAAGCCTATAATCGATATCCTTAAAAATGACCTCGTATAAAGGGATCGAGATCATCGGATATTCCGAGCAGATCCATAGTGTCTCTAAATAAAGGGCACGGCAGACCAGTGAACATTGTTGGTCACTGCCGCATCATAAATTTAAAACCCTCTAAGTATGAAATAAGGTAAAGATGAACAACATAGAAAATTAACGAAGTATGTGATTAGAACTAAGCATTCACAAAAGGAATATAGTCATTTGACACACTTCCCAAGTGTCATATCTATTTTAAAGCAATTAAACATATGTTTATATTGTTGTCTACAACATTCTTGACAAACGAAGAATCTTCTGGCTTTTGAGTCTGATGGAAAACGTGAATGAGTGAGTGAATGGGTTGTGAAATGTTAGTTGGTACTGCTTCAAATCAGAATTATGTAGAGCTTTCTATAAAATAATGCAAGCACAATGTACTTGCGTCATTGTTCACAACTCATCAATCTAGAGATCAATCTTGTCATCAATCTAGAGGTTGTTTTCCTCCTTTGGGCATTCAGCTCGAGTTCTGGGCTTCACCATTGATTTGAGCAGTCATGATACTCTTTAACTTATGGTTTGGACTGTGGAAAATTATTTGTTTTAATTATATCTTTAAAAAAGAATAACCAGAAAGTTCTTTTGTAAAACCATAATGTTCTTGATTTTGTGTTGTGTGTAAAATGTGGATGAGTGATTTAGTATCTGTCTAGTGTCAGTCCTTTGTCTCTAAAGCATGATGTGATTTCCACAAAAAGGTGCAGCAACAGTGTCATTGTTGTCCTACCTGTCCTTGCTCCTAACTCATCAATCTGGAGATTGATCTTCATGTTGTTTGCTTCTTTGGACAATTAGCTAGACTTCTCGGCTTGACTATTGTTTTGAGTTTCCTTTTTAATTCAATTAAGATTTGTAATTGATTCATTTCATTTTTATTTTTAAAATTAATAGTCCATAATGATCTTGTATAAAAAGGTTGAAACTTCCGCAAACCAAAATGATCTTGGTTTGATTAGACTGTTGCTGTCAAAAAACAGAATTATCTTGGTTTGTCCATACTGTTGTTCTTATCAACCAGAATGATCTTTTAATAAATCAAAATGATCATTTGATAAACCAGAATGATCTTTTGATAAACCAGAATGATCATTTAATAAACCAGAATGATCTTGTAATAAACCAGAATGATTCTTGATAAACCATAATGATCTTGTTATAAACCATAATGATCTGGTTATAAACTAGAATGATCTTGTTATAAACCAGAATGATCTTGTTATAAACCAGAATGATCTTTTATCAACCTGTCATCAATATTGAGATCATTTTGCATGTTCGTTTTTACAAGTAGACCTTCAAATCTTAACTTTTAACTGCTCTTTAAGTGTTGGGAAGACCATGTTCGAAATGCCAATTGATTTACTATATGTTGCTCTTCTAAAAAGATCCCTTTTGTCAATTGTTCTTTAACTGAATAACCAGAACATTCTGGTGAATGATCTTCCATCATTATTTTAACAAATGACTTAATAAATGACTCAATCTTGAAATTATTTATTCTTCAAAGTTGATTCTTGTCATTTTTCTGAACCGTTAAGACTATTTATGAATGCTAAGAACTTGTTCGTTATGAGAACATTATTTTATAACAATTGAGAATGTACTTATGCACTTGTTGATGGCTTCTTACTTTTTCACTTATGCAATTCATGTTCCATAAATAAAACTCAAGTGCAATCATTAGTAGATCATCATTCATAAAACTTAATCATTTATTTCATAAGGTTTGTTGTCATTAAAACATATATAATAAAGGTTTTTACCTCAACAGGCTCTTCTACGGTCGACGAGAATGGGGCAGTGTTCGATAACATCATTCCCATGTTCCCATTCTTTTGATCAAACAAACATCTTAGGAAGAACACAAAATAGCTCGTCTTCAGGGTCAAGAATTTAAGTTTCCCTGAAGCTTCTGACAGGAACGCGCTACTTTGTTTTGCCAAGTCTTTTAAAAACAAAGGTTGTTTATCAAGAACCCCAACATTTCTATCGAACCAAGGTTCATAGGAACTCGGGAGTTAGTGTCATGTAGAACTCAAGAGGAGGAATAAGGGCGATAGCTTTCAAAGGCGATAGCTTTCAAAGAAAATAAGTGAAGGAGGAACAACGGGTCAACTTTTGCTGCGGAGGCTAACATCGTGTCGATCTGGGCGGTGGAATCGACCCCTAAAGATGTCGTTGTTATAAGTTTAACCACCATCACAGCTATCAAGACCGACAATGTTCAAGAAATAGATGTCAATTATACTAGTCAAAAACGATTGATAACCAATTCAGATGGTCGTGGTGGACGTGCACAGAGGAGGATGAACAATGTTCACAGGTTCGGGTTGAATTATTTTTTGAGAGAGATCTTCCCCTTGGGATTCATTTTCCTCACTTGAATAATCTTCATAATTTTTCGGGGCATTATCAGAATTTTTTCGCTTTGCAGAGAGTTTGGTTCTAGCCATTTTTAGAATTTTTGAATGGTGATAGATAGAAGAATTTTAGAAGGGTTGATTTTGAATTTGAAAAGAAGAGGATAGATATATAACCGTTAGAGGAGAAGGAAGGAGTGGGTAGTCATGATTTGATAGGCTGACTAGGTGGCAGTTTTTTTGCACGTTTACACACTTAGCCGTTACAGCATTAAATGCCCGAAGGGAGGTGGGGCGAAGGCGTGCAGGCATGCGAAAAATCAGCAGTGGGAAGCGCGCATGCAGATAAGAGTGGTTACCATGGTGATCTTTCGTTTTTCCATGGAGGAGGATGGATGTTTAACGGAGTTGCTCATCCTCTAATTTTTAGAGGAGGACGTTATGACATTCAGTCATAAGAGTTTTGACAAATTAAACAAATTTAATTTTAATGCTTTTAATGCAATTAAACAATTAGTATTTATAAACTATTTAATGCAATTATAAAATTTTGACATGTTGATGATTGAGTTTTTCCAAAATAGTTTTAAAACGATCCTTCTAGAGACATTTGGTGAAAATATAAGCTAATTGATTTTCAGTTTCAATGAAAGTTAATTCAATATCCCCCTTTTGAACATTATCACGTATGAAATAATGTTTGATTTCAATATGCTTAGATCTAGAATGTTGTAGAGATTTTTTGAAAGATTAATAGCACTAGTATTGTCACACAGGTTGGGAATTTTTGCGTACCTTAGAGAGTAATCCTCTAGTTGGTTTTTTATCCATAGTAATTGTGAGCAGCATTGTGTAGCTGATACGTATTCAGCCTCTGTTGTTGATAAAGCAATGGTACATTGTTTTTTGCATGACCAACTTATGAGAGATTTTCCAAGAAATTGGCAAGCTCCAATTGTGCTCTTCCTTTCAATTATGTCTCTCGCAAAGTCAGCATCACCTTAAGCTATGAGATCAAGATTTGAGCATTTTTTATACCAAATTCCCAGATTAGTAGTGCCAACAAGGTATCTCAAAATCCTCTTTATTGCTGTAAGATGAGATTCTTTATGGGAGGATTGAAACCTTGCACAAAGACCGACTGCAAAGACTATGTCAGGTCTACTAGCTGCAAGTATAATAAGGATCCAATCATCCCTCTGTACTCTTTTTGAGATATTGGAGTTCCTTCATCATCTTTGTGTAGCATGGAGGATGGGTGCATAGGAGTTCTCATACTCTTGGCTGAACTCATATTATATTTTTTAAGTAGATCATTAGTGTATTTTTCTTGAGAGATGAAGATGTCGTCTTCTAGTTGTTTAATTTATAAACCAAGAAAGAATTTTAATTCTCTCATCATACTCATCTCAAACTCACTTTGATGAGGTTGGAGAAATCTTTATACATCCTTTCATTTGTGGATCCAAATATTATGTCATCTACATATATTTGTACAATTAACAGATCCTCTTTAAGAGTTTTCTTGAAAAGTGTGGTATCAATCTGTCCTCTTACAAATCCATTCTCTTTTAGAAATGAACTCAACCTCTTTATTCCATAAAGAGCTTTTGAGAGTTTGAACACATGATTAGGCTTCTTTTCATCCACAAAGCCAGGAGGTTGTTTAACATATACTTCCTCATTTAAGAAGCCATTCAAAAAGGCACTTTTGACATCCATTTGAAATAGTTTGATACCTTTATGAGAGGCATATGCTAGGAGGATTCTTATTGCTTCAAGTCTTGCTACAGGTGCTAATGTTTCATCCTAATCAATTCCCTCCTGTTGGTTGTAACCTTGTGCCACTAGTCTTGCTTTATTTCTAATGATTTCTCCATCCTCATTCAGTTTGTTTCTGAATATCCACTTAGTGTCAATGATGGATTTGTCCAGAGGATGGGGCACAAGATCCCATACTTTGTTTCTTTCAAATTGTGACAGCTCCTCCATCATGGCGTCAACCCATGATTTGTCACAAATTGCTTGATCAATCGTTTTGGGTTCAACTTGTGATATCATGGCCATGTTGTTAACATTTCTATTTAATGATTGCTTGGTCCTGACTCCATCCTCGGTGTTTCCAATGATTAAATTAGAAGGATGATGGGTTACTATCCTCCATCCTCTTGGAGGTTGCTGAGGGGTTGAATCAGGATTGTCCTCTTCATTTGGACCGTGTGCTCTAGAGGATGAATGTTCATCTTCTTCATATTTATCCAGATTTTCTAAACACAATTCATCAAACTCCTAAAAAATAACATGCATGGATTACTCCACATTCTGAGTCCTAAGATTATATATTCTATAACCTTTTGACGATGTGGAGTATCCTAAAAAGACACCTTTATCAGATTTTGGATCAAACTTTCCCAAATGATCTTTATTGTTAAGGATGTAACAATAACATCCAAATATATGAAAGTAAGAGATATTTGGTTTTTTGCCTTTCCATAGTTCGTATGGAGTTTTGTTCAAAATTTTCCTGATGGATACTCGGTTTGAAACATAGCATGCTATGTTGATTGCTTCAGCCCAAAAAAAATTTTCGATGTTGGCTTCATTTAAAATTGTTCTAGCCATTTCTTGTAGAGTTCTATTTTTCCTTTCAACAACTCTATTTTGTTGAGGAGTTCTTGGACAAGAAAAATTGTGGGATATCCTATTTTCATCACAAAAAAAAAATTGGAAAGATTCATTTTCAAAATCTCCTCCATGATCACTTCTCACAAAGATAACATTTGTTCTTTTTTCATTATGAATCATTTTATAAAAACAGTTACATGCTTCAAAGGCTTCATCTTTATGTTTTAAAAATAGAACCCAAGTAAATCGTGAGAAATCATCAACAATTACAAATCTATATCTTTTTCCACTAAGACTTGGAGTTTGGATAGGCCCAAAGAGGTCAATATGAAGGAGTTCGAGAGGATGATTTGTTGAGACTATATTTTTTGATTTAAAACTGCTTTTTGTTGGAACCAAGTTAGTTTTATATTTAGAGTTTTGATGTTAACAAAAGTATTTTATGAGAACAATATATTTGACTTCAAAGAGTATGAAAGATTTGATTCAAATTTATAATTGAAGAAAATCTAAAATAAGATTTGATTCAAATTTATAATTGATGAAAATCTAAAATAAGATTTGAAGAAGATTTGATTAAGATTTGAAGAATATTTGAAGAAGATTTAGTGAAGATTTGAAGAAGATTTGATTAAGATTTGAAGAATATTCGAAGAAGATTTAGTGAAGATTTGAAGAAGATTTGATTAACATTTAATGAAGATTTGAAGAAGATTTGAAGAAGATTTGATCAACATTTGATGAAGATTTGAAGAAGATTTGAAGAATATTTGATCAACATTTTAATGAAGATTTGAAGAATATTTGATCAACAGTTAATGAAGATTTGAAGAATATTTGAATTTACAAAGTCAATCTACACAAAATAGGAACAGAATCATTCTGAAGAATTTACAAAGTCAATCTACACAAAATAGGAACATAATCAATTTGAAGAATTTACAAACTCAATCTAAACAAGATACAATTCAGAATTAAATAAGGACTAAATTGAAGCCCAAATTTTCACTATAAATAGACACTCAAGGCTGAAGGAGAAAAGCATCAAAAAGTAGAAAAGAGTATAAGAACTCAAGCTCAAGATTCCAAATTCATCTTAGAGTTCAAAGAGAGAAACACTTGTTTGAATGAGAAATATTTTCTGAGTGTTCTTTTCTTAGAGTGTGAGAGTTATTATTATTATCAGCTTTGTTAGAAGCAACTACTCAAGTTTCAATCTCTTATATCCAACCCGATAGTGGTTTAGTTCCTTCTTCAATCTGAGGTTGTCAGATTGTTAGGAGAAGACTTGGCTTGTAGGGTCAAGGTGGTTAGTTCCTCAAAAGTCTGGGGTTTTCAGGCTGTTTGGGAAGACTGGCTTGGAGGGTCAAGTTCTTTGTAATTCAAGGTTTTTGAATTAGTGGATTAAAGCCTTCTGAATGAGGGGACTGGATGTAGCCAAGTTAGTGGTGAACCAGGATAATTCTACGCGTCAAATTATTTATGCTTTCATTGCTTACTGCTTCTAAATTCGATTGCTTCTACTCCATGTAAGTCACCAAAACCAAACTAATTTTTTAATTATTTATAAATTATCATAAAGGTATCAACTTTGTGCAAACACAATTCAACCCCCCCTTCTCGTGTTCGCACCTTCAATTGGCATCAGAGCTCGGTCTCAAGGCTGAGCACTTTACAGTGTTTGAGAAAAGATCCAAGGGTTCAATATGTCTGGATTCAGTGAAGAAACTGTTGGAGGAAATATCAACAGACCACCTCTGTTTGATGGAGAACGTTTTGAGTATTGGAAAGACAGGCTGAGAAGTTTCTATATTTCACAAGATCCTGAACTTTGGGACTTGGTGGAAGATGGTTATATTGCTCCGAAGAATACTGATGGTATTGAAATTCCAAGAAAGGAGATGAATGCTGATCAGAAGAAGATGTACAAGATGCATCATAAGTCTAGAACATTCATGATAAATGCAATCACCTTCAAGGAGTTTGACAAGTGCACCAACAAAGAGACAGCAAAAAGTATTTATGATAGTCTGATTCTAACCTATGAAGGAAGCAAGCAAGTTCAAGAAGCAAAGGCCAACCTCCTAGTCAAAAAGTATGAGTTGTTCAAGATGGAAGAAGATGAAGACATTGAAACAATGTTTTCCAGATTCCAGACCCTGGTATCAGGATTAAAGGTACTTGAGAAGAGTTATACTACTGCTGATCATGTGAAGAAAATTCTTAGGAGTCTAACAAGCAAGTGGAGACCTAAGATCACTGCCATTCAAGAAGCAAAGGATCTGAATACTCTTAAGCTGGAAGAATTAATCAGCTCTCTCAGATCACATGAAATTGAGCTTGCAGAGGATGAGCCCAAGAAAAAGCAACCAACCGTGGCTTTGAAATCCAAGCAGAAGAAAGTTTTGAAGGCAACAGCAGAATCAGAGGATGATGATTCAGATTATCAGAATGAAGACTTAGAAGAAGAGGAACTAGAGTTTATATGCAGAAAAGTTCAGATGATGTGGCACAACAAAAAGAAGAAATTTCCCCAAAGATATTCCAAGCAATCCAACAAAGGAAATGATGATGAATATGATAAGAAAAGCATAATTTGCTATGGATGCAATGAACTTGGACATATCAAGTCAGAATGTTCAAATATGTAGAAAGAGAAACACCATAGGAAAGATTCCAGACCCAAGAAGAAGAGTATGATGGCTACATGGAATATTTCTGAGGAATCCTCTAACGATGAACAAGAAGATTTGGGTATGATGGCTCATACCAACTCTACCTCTAGATCCAACACAGATTCTAACTCTGGAAGTGAATCAACAGATGAAGAAACTGAGGTATTTTCTGAATTTACTCGATCTGATTTAATTACTACTATAAATGATTTTTTAAATATTAATCACAAATTGTCTTTAAAACTGAAAACACTTCGGAAAGAAAATACAAATCTAATTGAAAATGTTAATGTTTTAAAGAATCAAAATACTGAATTTAAAACAAAAAATACAAATCTGAAAACTGATATTACTGAACTTAAAATAGAGAATGCAAATTTGAAAACTGATATTATTGAACTTAAGACAGATAATGCAACTCTGAAAACTGATATTATTGAACTTAAAACAGAAAATGCAATTCTGAAAACTGATATTGCTAAACATAAGGCTGAAAATCTAACTTTGAAAAGTAATTATAGTTCAACATCAATTGAAAATACCACATATAACTCTGATAAGCATGAAGAAGTATTTCAAGATTTTATTGATAATGGTATGGAAAGAAGCAAGTATGCATCTATGATTTATGGGGTTAGTAGGAATGGTAAAAGAGGAATAGGATTTCAAGAAAAAGTAATTGAATCTAAGTTTATTCCCTCTGATGATTTATGTATTATTTGCTATAAGAAAGGTCACAATAAAATATCTTGTCCTATGCTAACCACATGGAAAGACAAGAAATCTTTAAGATCTAACAAACCAGGACCTAACCAAATTTGGGTACCAAAAGATAAAATTGTTTAGGTTGCAGATGTTCTAAGCAATCAAATTGAAACACCAGTCATGATGCCTGGTCAATGGATGTTTGCAATATATGAAGGCAAAAAGGTTTATGTTCCAAGCTCTACCAAACAGAAGCCAACTGACTCTATTGAAAGAAGGACTGGTCAACACAATACTTATCAGAACCAGAACCATATGATGAATCAGAAATATCTGGAGTATCAACAGACTCAAAACTGGCAGAGAAATCACACATATCAACAGAACTGGAACTACCATAAGAATCAGAATTACCATCAGAGAAACCCGATGCATCGGCAGAAACAGAAGTGGCAGATTAAAAGTCAGAATCAAGAGACTTCTTTGAACACTCCAATCAAATTCATGAAGACTACAAACCTGGATGGGAATTCAAATCCCTTCATCCAGACTCTCTAATCAGAGAATATACAAACTCAGAATCTGAAAACCAGAAAAGAAGAACTAAGAGGGTTTTCATAATGAAACTGAAATTGTTAACATATAGGTGATATCTTTCTTTAAATTTAATTATTGTCTGATATTATGTTTATTGTGATAACAAGAAGCTTGATCATAAAAATCAAAGCTAGATAAGTATTTTGCAGGTTCTCAAGAATTTAAGAGGAATGATGTTTGGGATCTAGTACCTAGACTAGAGAAGAACATTATTGGAACCAAGTGGGTTTTCAGAAACAAGCTAAATGAAAAAGGTGAAGTGGTCAGAAATAAGGCAAGACTTGTCACACAAGACTATAGTTAGCAAAAGGGCATTGATTACACTGAGACATTTGCTCCAATGGCCAGGTTAGAAGCTATTCGTATCCTACTTTCTTTTGCTCCAAATAATAACATTACATTATTTCAAATGGATGTTAAAAGTGCTTTTCTAAATGGTTATATAAGTGAAGAAGTGTATGTTAAACAACTCCTAGGTTTTGAAAGTTCTAAATTTCCAAATCATGTTTTTAAACTTAGGAAATCCTTGTATGGTCTAAAACAAGCACCTAGTGCATGGTATGATAGACTTAGTAACTTCTTGTTTAAAAATAACTTTGAAAGAAGACAAGTTGAAAATACACTCTTTAGATGACATTCTTATTATTCAAATTTATGTTAATGACGTTATTTTTAGATCTACTAATGGCACTATTTGCCAAGAATTTTCTAAATTGATGCAGCTTGACTTTCAATTGAGTATGATGGGAGAACTTAAGTTCTTCTTAGGGATACAAATTCAGCAAGTCAAAAAGGTATATACATTCATCAAACTAAATATACAAAAGAGCTTCTTAGGAAGTTTAAGATGAGTAATTGCAAGCCTATGGCTACACCAATGCACCCTACTTTACCTTACCGCTTCCAGACCTGACATCATGTTTAGTGTATGTGTTTGTGCACAATTTCAAGCTGACCCTAGGGAATCACATTTAACTGCTGTTAAGAGAATCCTTAGACACCAAAAAGGCACTTCCAACCTTACCTTGTTCTCCAAGAAATCTCCTAAGTACAAACTTAGTGGATACTGTGATTCTGATTATGCTGGAGATAAACTTGAAAGAAAGAGCAACAGTGGCAACTGCACATTTTTAGGTGACAACTTAATATCTTGGTCAAGTAAGAGACAAAACACCATTGCAATGTCAACAATAGAGGCTGAGTACATTTCAGCAGCTGGCTGCAGTTCTCAACTACTTTGGATAAAACATCAACTTGAAGACTACAACATCCTAGAATCCAACATTCTCATCTATTGCGATAACACTTCTACCTTTTGTCTAGCCAAAAACCCTATCTTACATTCTAGAGCTAAACACTTAGAGATCAAACACCACTTCATTAGGGACTTTGTTCAAAAAAGGGGTACTAAACATTCAATTTATAGACACTGAACACCAATGGGCTGACATATTCACCAAACCACTACCTAAAGATAGGTTTGACTTCATCAAGAAAAACCTAAACCTTACCTTCATACCTGACTGATGTTGTGATCACTTCAAAATAGTTTAGTTTTACACCAGTTATTATATTTTCTTATATTATGTTATATTTATTTTATTAAAAAAAAAAGGAAACCAAAAAAACCAAAAAAAGAAAAAACAGAAGAAAAAAAACAAAAAAGACAAA
>JBBPBQ010000489.1:0-10027 GCA_037974755.1 Cicer yamashitae | reverse complement strand
CTAGGCTTATTCTAATCCAATTAGGGTTTTTAACCAATCTTGTGCATCCAATATGTGATTTTGTGTCATTGGTTGAAAATTTAGGTCATTTTCGTCCTCGCTAGGCTTATTCTAATCCAATTAGGGTTTTTAACCAATCTTGTGCATCCAATATGTGATTTTGTGTCATTTTGGGTCACTAGTTGAACATTTAGGTCATTTTCGTCCTCCCTAGGCTTGTTCTAATCCAATTAGGGTTCTTAACCAATCTTGTGCATCCAATATCTGATTTTGTGACATTGGTTGAATATTTAGGTCATTTTCGTCCTCCCTAGACTTGTTCTAATCCAATTAGAGTTTTTAACCAATCTTGGGCATCCAATATCTGATTTTGTGACATTGGTTGAATATTTAGGTCATTTTCGTCCTCCCTAGGCTTGTTCTAATCCAATTAGGGTTTTTAACCAATCTTGGGCATCCAATATGAGATTGTGTCATTGGTTACACATTTAGGTCATTTTCGTCCTCCCTAGTTTTATTCTAATCCAATTAGGGTTTTTAACCAATCTTGTGCATAGAATAAGTGATTTTGTGTCATTGGTAATCCAATTAGGTCATTTTCGTCCTCGCTAGGCTTATTCTAATCCAATTAGGGTTTTTAACCAATCTTGTGCATCCAATATGTGATTTTGTGTCATTTTGTGTCATTGGTTGAACATTTAGGTCATTTTCGTCCTCCCTAGGCTTATTCTAATCCAATTAGCGTTTTTATCCAATCTTGTGCATCAAATATGTGATTTTGTGTCATTTTCTGTCATTGGTTGAACATTTAGGTCATTTTTGACCTCCCTAGGCTTATTCTAATCCAATTAGGGTTTTAAACCAATCTTGTGCATCCAATATGTGATTTTGTGTCATTGGTTGCACATTTAGGTCATTTCCGTCCTCCCTAGGCTTATTCTAATCCAATTAGGATTTTTAACCAATCTTGTGCATCCAATATGTGATTTTGTGTCAGTGGTTGCACATTTAGTTCATTTTCGTCCTCGCTAGACTTATTCTAATCCAATTAGGGTTTTTAACCAATCTTGTGCATACAATATGTGATTTTGTGTCATTGGTTGAACATTTAGGTCATTTTCGTCCTCCCTAGGCTTATTCTAATCCAATTAGGGTTTTTATCCAATCTTGTGCATCAAATATGTGATTTTGTGTCATTTTCTGTCATAGGTTGAACATTTTGGTCATTTTTGACCTCCCTAGGCTTATTCTAATCCAATTAGGGTTTTAAACCAATCTTGTGCATCCAATATGTGATTTTGTGTCATTGGTTGCACATTTAGGTCATTTTCGTCCTCCCTAGGCTTGTTCTAATCCAATTAGGGTTTTTAACCAATCTTGGGCATCCAATATGAGATTGTGTCATTGGTTGCACATTTAGGTCATTTTCGTCCTCCCTAGTTTTATTCTAATCCAATTAGGGTTTTTAACCAATCTTGTGCATATAATAAGTCATTTTGTGTCATTGGTAATCCAATTAGGTCATTTTCGTCCTCGCTAGGCTTATTCTAATCCAATTAGGGTTTTTTACCAATCTTGTGCATCCAATATGTGATTTTGTGTCAGTGGTTGCACATTTAGGTCATTTTCGTCCTCCCGAGGCTTATTCTAATCCAATTACGGTTTTTAACCAATCTTGTGCATCCAATATGTGATTTTGTGTCATTTTGTGTCATTGGTTGAACATTTAGGTCATTTTCGTCCTCCCTAGGCTTATGCTAATCCAATTAGGGTTTTTAACCAATCTTGTGCATCCAATATGTGATTTTGTGTCATTGGTTGCACATTTAGGTCATTTTCGTCCTCCTAGGGTTATTCTAATCCAATTAGAGATTTTAACCAATCTTGTGCATATAATAAGTGATTTTGTGTTATTGGTAATCCAATTAGGGTTTTTAACCAATCTTGTGCATCCAATATGTGATTTTGTGTCAGTGGTTGCACATTTAGGTCATTTTCGTCCTCCCTAGGCTTATTCTAATCCAATTAGGGTTTTTAAACAATCTTGTGCATCCAATATGTGATTTTGTGTCATTTTGTGTCATTGGTTGAACATTTAGGTCATTTTCGTCCTCCCTAGGCTTCTGCTTATCCAATTAGGGTTTTTAACCAATCTTGTTCATCCAATATGTGATTTTGTGTCATTGGTTGCACATTTAGGTCATTTTCGTCCTCCCTAGGCTTATTCTAATCCAATTAGGGTTTTTAACCAATCTTGTGCATATAATAAGTGATTTTGTGTCATTGGTAATCCAATTAGGTCATTTTCGTCCTCGCTAGGATTATTCTAATCCAATTAGGGTTTTTAACCAATCTTATGCATCCAATATGTGATTTTGTGTCATTTTGTGTCATTGGTAATCCAATTAGGTCATTTTCGTCCTCGCTAGGCTTATTGCAATCCAATTAGGGTTTTTATCCAATCTTGTGCATCAAATATGTGATTTTGTGTCATTTTCTTTCATAGGTTGAACATTTTGGTCATTTTTGACATCCCTAGGCTTATTCTAATCCAATTAGGGTTTTTAACCAATCTTGTGCATCCAATATGTGATTTTGTGTCATTGGTTGCACATTTAGGTCATTTCCGTCCTCCCTATGCTTATTCTAATCCAATTAGGGTTTTTAACAAATCTTGTGCATCCAATATGTGATTTTGTGTCATTGGTTGAACATTTAGGTCATTTTCGTCCTCCCTAGGCTTATTCTAATCCAATTAGGGTTTTTAACCAATCTTGTCCATCCAATATGTGATTTTGTGTCATTGGTTGAACATTTAGGTCATTTTCGTCGTCCCTAGGCTTATGCTAATCCAATTAGGGTTTTTAACCAATCTTGTGCATCCAATATGTGATTTTGTGTCATTGGTTGCACATTTAGGTCATTTTCGTCCTCCCTAGGCTTATTCTAATCCAATTAGGGTTTTTAACCAATCTTGTGCATATAACAAGTGATTTTGTGTCATTGGTAATCCAATTAGGTCATTTTCGTCCTCGCTAGGCTTATTCTAATCCAATTAGGGTTTTTAATCAATCTTGTGCATCCAAAATGTGATTTTGTGTCATTGGTTGAACATTTAGGTCATTTTCGTCCTCCCTAGGCTTATTCTAATCCAATTAGGGTTTTTAACCAATCTTGTGCATCCAATATGTGATTTTGTGTCAGTGGTTGCACATTTAGGTCATTTTCGTCCTCCCTAGGCTTATTCTAATCCAATTAGGGTTTTTAACCAATCTTGTGCATCCAATATGTGATTTTGTATCATTTAGTGTCATTGGTTGAACATTTAGGTCATTTTCATCCTCCCTAGGCTTATGCTAATCCAATTAGGGTTTTTAACCAATCTTGTGCATCCAATATGTGATTTTGTGTCATTGGTTGCACATTTAGGTCATTTTCGTCCTCCCTAGGCTTATTCTAATCCAATTAGGGTTTTTAACCAATCTTGTGCATATAATAAGTGATTTTGTGTCATTGGTAATCCAATTAGGTGATTTTTGTCCTCGCTAGGCTTATTCTAATCCAATTAGGGTTTGTTACCAATCTTATGCATCCAATATGTGATTTTGTGTCATTGGTAATCTAATTAGGTCATTTTCGTCCTCGCTAGGCTTATTCTAATCCAATTAAGGTTTTTAACCAATCTTGTGCATCCAATATGTGATTTTGTGTCAGTGGTTGCACATTTAGGTCATTTTAGTCCTCCCTAGGCATATTCTAATCCAATTAGGGTTTTTAACTAATCTTGTGCATCCAATATGTGATTTTGTGTCATTTTGTGTCATTGGTTGCACACTTAGGTCATTTTCGTCCTCCCTAGTTTTATTCTAATCCAATTAGGGTTTTTAACCAATCTTGTGCATCCAATATGTGATTTTGTGTCAGTGGTTGCACATTTAGGTCATTTTCATCCTCCCTAGGCTTATTCTAATCCAATTAGGGTTTTTAACCAATCTTGTGCATCCAATATGTGATTTTGTATCATTTAGTGTCATTGGTTGAACATTTAGGTCATTTTCATCCTCCCTAGGCTTATGCTAATCCAATTAGGGTTTTTAACCAATCTTGTGCATCCAATATGTGATTTTGTGTCATTGGTTGCACATTTAGGTCATTTTCGTCCTCCCTAGGCTTATTCTAATCCAATTAGGGTTTTTAACAAATCTTGTGCATCCAATATGTGATTTTGTGTCATTGGTTGAACATTTAGGTCATTTTCGTCCTCCCTAGGCTTATTCTAATCCAATTAGGGTTTTTAACCAATCTTGTGCATCCAATATGTTATTTTGTGTCATTGGTTGAACATTTAGGTCATTTTCATCCTCCCTAGGCTTATTCTAATCCAATTAGAGTTTTTAACCAATCTTGTGCATCCAATGTGTGATTTTGTGTCATTGGTTGAACATTTAGGTTATTTTCGTCCTCCCTAGGCTTATTCTAATCCAATTAGGGTTTTTAACCAATCTTGTGCATCCAATATGTGATTTTGTGTCATTGGTTGAACATTTAGGTCATTTTTGTCCTCCCTAGTCTTATTCTAATCCAATTAAGGTTTTTAACCAATCTTGTGCATCCAATATGTGATTTTGTGTCATTGGTTGAACATTTAGGTCATTTTAGTCCTCCCTAGGCTTATTCTAATCCAATTAGGGTTTTTAACCAAACTTGTGAATCCAATATGTGATTTTGTGTCATTGGTTGAACATTTAGGTCATTTTCGTCCTCCCTAGGCTTATTCTAATCCAATTAGGGTTTTTAACCAATCTTGTGCATCCAATATGTGATTTTGTGTCATTTTGTGTCATTGGTTGAACATTTAGGTTATTTTCGTCCTCCCTAGGCTTATTCTAATCCAATTAAGGTTTTTAACCAATCTTGTGCATCCAATTTGTGATTTTGTGTCATTTTGTGTCATTGGTTGAACAATTAGGTCATTTTCGTCCTCCCTAGGCTTATTTTAATCCAATTAAGGTTTTTAACCAATCTTGAGCATCCAATATGTGATTTTGTGTCATTGGTTGAACATTTAGGTCATTTTCGTCCTCCCTAGGCTTATTCTAATCCAATTAGGGTTTTTAACCAATCATGTGCATCCAATATGTGATTTTGTGTCATTGGTTAAACATTTAGGTCATTTTCGTCCCCCTTAGGCTTATTCTAATCCAATTAGGGTTTTTAACAAATCTTGTGCATCCAATATGTGATTTTGTGTCATTGGTTGAACATTTAGGTCATTTTCGTCCTCCCTAGGCTTATTCTAATCCAATTAGGGTTTTTAACCAATCTTGTGCATCCAATATGTGATTCTGTGTCATTTTGTGTCATTGGTTGAACATTTAGGTCACTTTCGTCCTCCCTAGGCTTATTCTAATCCAATTAGGGTTTTTAACCAATCTTGTGCATCCAATATGTGATTTTGTGTCATATTGTGTCATTGGTTGAACATTTAGGTCATTTTCGTCCTCCCTTAGCTTATTCTATAGCAATTAGGGTTTTTAACCAATCTTGTGCATCCAATATGTGATTTTGTGTCATTTTGTGTCATTGGTTGAACATTTAGGTCATTTTCGTCCTCCCTAGGCTTATTCTAATCCAATTAGGGTTTTTAACCAATCTTGTGCATCCAATATGTGATTTTGTGTCCTTTTGTGTCATTGGTTGAATATTTAGGTCATTTTCGTTCTCCCTAGGCTTATTCTAATCCAATTAGGGTTTCTAACCAATCTTGTGCATCCAATATGTGATTTTGTGTCATTTTGTGTCATTGGTTGAACATTTAGGTCATTTTCGTCCTCCCTAGGCTTATTCTAATCCAATTAGGGTTTTTAACCAATCTTGTGCATCCAATATGTCATTTGGTGTCATTGGTTCAACATTTAGGTCATTTTGGTCCTCCCTAGGCTTATTCTAATCCAATTAGGGTTTTTAACCAATCTTGTGCATCCAATATGTGATTTTGTGTAATTGGTTGAACATTTAGGTCATTTTGGTCCTTCCTAGGCTTATTCTAATCCAATTAGGGTTTTTAACAAATCTTGTGCATCCAATATGTGATTTTGTGTCATTGGTTGAACATTTAGGTCATTTTCGTCCTCCCTAGGCTTATTCTAATCCAATTAGGGTTTTTAACCAATCTTGTGCATCCAATATGTGATTTTGTGTCATTGGTTGAACATTTAGGTCATTTTCGTCCTCCCTAGCCTTATTCCAATCCAATTAGGGTTTTTAACCAATCTTGTGCATATAATAATTGATTTTGTGTCATTGGTAATCCAATTAGGTCATTTTCGTCCTCGCTAGGCTTATTCTAATCCAATTAGGGTTTTTAACCAATCTTGTGCATCCAATATGTGATTTTGTGTCATTTTGTGTCATTGGTTGAAAATTTAGGTCATTTTCGTCCTCCCTAGGCTTATTCTAATCCAATTAGCGTTTTTATCCAATCTTGTGCATCAAATATGTGATTTTGTGTCATTTTCTGTCATTGGTTGAACATTTAGGTCATTTTTGACCTCCCTAGGCTTATTCTAATCCAATTAGTGTTTTAAACCAATCTTGTGCATCCAATATGTGATTTTGTGTCATTGGTTGCACATTTAGGTCATTTCCGTCCTCCCTAGGCTTATTCTAATCCAATTAGGATTTTTAACCAATCTTGTGCATCCAATATGTGATTTTGTGTCAGTGGTTGCACATTTAGGTCATTTTCGTCCTCCATAGGCTTATTCTAATCCAATTAGGGTTTTTAACCAATCTTGTGCATCCAATATGTGATTTTGTGTCATTGGTTGAACATTTAGGTCATTTTCATCCTCCCTAGGCTTATGCTAATCCAATTAGGGTTTTTAACCAATCTTGTGCATCCAATATGTGATTTTGTGTCATTAGTTGCACATTTAGGTCATTTTCGTCCTCCCTAGGCTTATTCTAATCCAATTAGGGTTTTTAACCAATCTTGTGCATATAATAAGTGATTTTGTGTCATTGGTTGCACATTTAGGTCATTTCCGTCATCCCTAGGCTTATTCTAATCCAATTAGGGTTTTTAACCAATCTTGTGCATCCAATATGTGATTTTGTGTCAGTGGTTGCACATTTAGGTCATTTTCGTCCTCCCTAGGCTTATTCTAATCCAATTAGGGTTTTTAACCAATCTTGTGCATCCAATATGTGATTTTGTGTCATTTTGTGTCATTGGTTGAACATTTAGGTCATTTTCATCCTCCCTAGGCTTATGCTAATCCAATTAGGGTTTTTAACCAATCTTGTGCATCCAATATGTGATTTTGTGTCATTAGTTGCACATTTAGGTCATTTTCGTCCTCCCTAGGCTTATTCTAATCCAATTAGGGTTTTTAATCAATCTTGTGCATATAATAAGTGATTTTTTGTCATTGGTTGCACATTTAGGTCATTTCCGTCCTCCCTAGGCTTATTCTAATCCAATTAGGGTTTTTAACTAATCTTGTGCATCCAATATATGATTTTGTGTCAGTGGTTGCACATTTAGGTCATTTTCGTCCTCCCTAGGCTACTCTAATCCAATTAGGGTTTTTAACCAATCTTGTGCATCCAATATGTGATTTTGTGTCATTGGTTGAATATTTAGGTCATTTTCGTCCTCCCAAGGCTTGTTCTAATCCAATTAGGGTTTTTAACCAATCTAGGGCATCCAATATGAGATTGTGTCATTGGTTGCACATTTAGGTCATTTTCGTCCTCCCTAGTTTTATTCTAATCCAATTAGGGTTTTTAACCAATCTTGTGCATATAATAAGTGATTTTATGTCATTGGTAATCCAATTAGGTCCTTTTCGTCCTCGCTAGGCTTATTCTAATCAAATTAGGGTTTTTAACCAATCTTGTGCATCCAATATGTGATTTTGTGTCATTTTGTGTCATTGGTTGAACATTTAGGTCATTTTCATCCTCCCTAGGCTTATGCTAATCCAATTAGGGTTTTTAACCAATCTTGTGCATCCAATATGTGATTTTGTGTCATTGGTTGCACATTTAGGTCATTTTCGTCCTCCTAGGGTTATTCTAATCCAATTAGAGTTTTTAACCAATCTTGTGCATATAATAAGTGATTTTGTGTTATTGGTAATCCAATTAGGGTTTTTAACCAATCTTGTGCATCCAATATGTGATTTTGTGTCAGTGGTTGCACATTTAGGTCATTTTCGTCCTCCCTAGGCTTATTCTAATCCAATTAGGGTTTTTAAACAATCTTGTGCATCCAATATGTGATTTTGTGTCATTTTCTGTCATTGGTTGAACATTTAGGTCATTTTCGTCCTCGCAAGGCTTATTCTAATCCAATTAGGGTTTTTAACCAATCTTGTGCATCCAATATGTGATTGTGTCATTGGTTGAAAATTTAGGTCATTTTCGTCCTCGCTAGGCTTATTCTAATCCAATTAGGGTTTTTAACCAATCTTGTGCATCCAATATGTGATTTTGTGTCATTTTGGGTCACTAGTTGAACATTTAGGTCATTTTCGTCCTCCCTAGGCTTATTCTAATCCAATTAGGGTTCTTAACCAATCTTGTGCATCCAATATCTGATTTTGTGACATTGGTTGAATATTTAGGTCATTTTCGTCCTCCCTAGGCTTGTTCTAATCCAATTAGGGTTTTTAACCAATCATGGGCATCCAATATGAGATTGTGTCATTGGTTGCACATTTAGGTCATTTTCTTCCTCCCTAGTTTTATTCTAATCCAATTAGGGTTTATAACCAATCTTGTGCATATAATAAGTGATTTTGTGTCATTTTGTGTCATTGGTTGAACATTTAGGTCATTTTCGTCCTCCCTAGGCTTATTCTAATCCAATTAGCATTTTTATCCAATCTTGTGCATCAAATATGTGATTTTGTGTCATTTTCTGTCATTGGTTGAAAATTTAGGTCATTTTTGACCTCCCTAGGCTTATTCTAATCCAATTAGGGTTTTAAACCAATCTTGTGCATCCAATATGTGATTTTGTGTCATTGGTTGCACATTTAGGTCATTTCCGTCCTCCCTAGGCTTATTCTAATCCAATTAGGGTTTTTAACCAATCTTGTGCATATAATAAGTGATTTTGTGTCATTGGTTGCACATTTAGGTCATTTCCGTCCTCCCTAGGCTTATTCTAATCCAATAAGGGTTTTTAACCAATCTTGTGCATCCAATATGTGATTTTGTGTCAGTGGTTGCACATTTAAGTCATTTTCGTCCTCCCTAGGCTTATTCTAATCCAATTAGGGTTTTTAACCAATCTTGTGCATCCAATATGTGATTTTGTGTCGTTGGTTGAATATTTAGGTCATTTTCGTCCTCCCTAGGCTTGTTCTAATCCAATTAGGGTTTTTAACCAATCTTGGGCATCCAATATGAGATTGTGTCATTGGTTACACATTTAGGTCATTTTCGTCCTCCCTAGTTTTATTCTAATCCAATTAGGGTTTTTAACCAATCTTGTGCATATAATAAGTGATTTTGTGTCATTGGTAATCCAATTAGGTCATTTTCGTCCTCGCTAGGCTTATTCTAATCCAATTAGGGTTTTTTACCAATCTTGTGCATCCAATATGTGATTTTGTGTCATTTTGTGTCATTGGTTGAACATTTAGGTCATTTCGTCCTCCCTAGGCTTATTCTAATCCAATTAGGGTTTTTATCCAATCTTGTGCATCAAATATGTGATTTTGTGTCATTTTCTGTCATAGGTTGAACATTTTGGTCATTTTTGACCTCCCTAGGCTTATTCTAATCCAATTAGGGTTTTTAACCAATCTTGTGCATCCAATATGTGATTTTGTGTCATTGGTTGCACATTTAGGTCATTTCCGTCCTCCCTATGCTTATTCTAATCCAATTAGGGTTTTTAACAAATCTTGTGCATCCAATATGTGATTTTGTGTCATTGGTTGAACATTTAGGTCATTTTCGTCCTCCCTAGGCTTATTCTAATCCAATTAGGGTTTTTAACCAATCTTGT
>JBBPBQ010000488.1:0-10038 GCA_037974755.1 Cicer yamashitae | reverse complement strand
TTATTGGATGCACAAGATTGGTTAAAAACCCTAATTAGATTAGAATAAGCCTAGGGAGGACGAAAATGACCTAAATGTTCAACCAATGACACAAAATCACTTATTGAATGCACAAAATTGGTTAAAAACCCTAATTGGATTAGAATAAGCCTAGGGAGGACGAAAATGACCTAAATACTCAACCAATGACACAAACGCACTTATTGAATGCACAAGATTGGTTAAAAACCCTAATTCGATTAGAATAAGCCTAGGAAGGAAGAAAATGACCTAAATGTTCAACCAATGACACAAAATCACTTATTGGATGCACATGATTGGTTAAAAACCCTAATTCGATTAGAATAAGCCTAGGGAGAACGAAAATGACCTAAATGTTCAACCAATGACACAAAATATCTTATTGGATTCACATGATTGGTTAAAAACCCTAATTGGATTAGAATAAGCCTAGAAAGGACGTAAATTACCTAAATGTTAATCCAATGACACAAACGCAGTTATTGGAAATACAAGATTCGTTAAAAACCCTAATGGATTAGAATAAGTCGAAGGATGACGAAAATGACCTAAATGATCAACCAATGACACAAACGCACTTATTGGATGCACAAGCCTGGTTAAAAACCCTAATTGGATTAGAATAAGCCTAGGGAGGACGAAAATGACCTAAATACTCAACCAATGACACAAACGCACTTATTGGATGCACAAGATTGGTTAAAAACCCTAATTGGATTTGAATAAGCTTAGAAATAACGTAAATGAGCTAAACGTTAAACCAATGACACAAACGCACTTATTGGAAATACAAGATTGCTTAAAAACCCTAATTGGATTAGAATAAGTCGAAGGATGACGAAAATGACCTAAATGTTCAACCAATGACACAAACGCAGTTCTTGGATGCACAAGCTTGGTTAAGAACCCAAATTGGATTAAAATAATCCTAGGGAGGACGAAAATGACCTAAATATTCAACCAATGACACAAAATCACTTATTGGATGCACAAGATTGGTTAAAAACCCTAATTTGATTAGAATAAGTCTAGGGAGGACGAAAAATGACCTAAATGTTCAACCAATGACACAAAATCACTTATTGGATGAACAAGATTGGTTAAAAACCCTAATTGGATTAGAATAAGTCGAAGGATGATGAAAATGACCTAAATGTTCAACCAATGACACAAAATCAATTATTGGATGCACAAGATTGGTTAAAAACCCTAATTGGATTAGAATAAGCCTAGGGAGGACGAAAATGACCTAAATACTCAACCAATGACACAAACGCACTTATTGGATGCACAAGATTGGTTAAAAACCCTAATTGGATTAGAATAAGCTTAGAAATGACGTAAATGAGCTAAATGTTAAACCAATGAGACAAACACACTTATTGGAAATACAAGATTGCTTAAAAACCCTAATTGGATTAGAATAAGTCGAAGGATGACGAAAATGACCTAAATGTTCAACCAATGACACAAAATCACTTATTGAATGCACAAAATTGGTTAAAAACCCTAATTGGATTAGAATAAGCCTAGGGAGGACGAAAATGACCTAAATACTCAACCAATGTCACAAACGCACTTATTGAATGCACAAGATTGGTTAAAAACCCTAATTGGATTAGAATAAGCCTAGAAAGGACGTAAATTACCTAAATGTTAAACTAATGACACAAACGCAGTTATTGGAAATACAAGATTCGTTAAAAACCCTAATGGATTAGAATAAGTCGAAGGATGACGAAAATGACCAAAATGATCAACCAATGACACAAACACACTAATTGGATGCACAAGCCTAGTTAAAAACCCTAATTGGATTAGAATAAGCCTAGGGAGGACGAAAATGACCTAAATGTTCAACCAATGACACAAAATCACTTATTGGATGAACAAGATTGGTTAAAAACCCTAATTGGATTAGAATAAGTCGAAGGATGATGAAAATGACCTAAATGTTCAACCAATGACACAAAATCACTTATTGGATGCACATGATTGGTTAAAAACCCTAATTCGATTAGAATAAGCCTAGGGAGAACGAAAATGACCTAAATGTTCAACCAATGACACAAAATCACTTATTGGATGCACATGATTGGTTAAAAAGCCTAATTCGATTAGAATAAGCCAAGGGAGGACGAAAATGACCTAAATGTTCAACAAAATGACTTAAAATCACTTATTGGATGCACAAGATTTGTTAAAAACCCTAATTGGATTAGAATAAGCCTAGGGAGGACGAAAATATCCTAAATGTTCAACCGATGACACAAAATCACTTATTGGATGCACAAGCTTGGTTAAAAAGCCTAATTGGATTGGAATAAGCCTAGGGAGGACGAAAATGACCTAAATGTTCAACCACTGACACAAAATCACTTATTGGATGCACAAGACTGGTTAAAAACCCTAATTAGATTAGAATAAGTCGAAGGATGACGAAAATGACCTTAATGTTCAACCAATGACACAAAATCAATTATTGGATGCACAAGATTGGTTAAAAACCCTAATTCGATTAGAATAAGCCTAGGGAGGAAGAAAATGACCTAAATGTTCAACCAATGACACAAAATCACTTATTGGATGCACAAGATTGGTTAAAAACCCTAATTGGATTAGAATAAGCCTAGGGAGGACGAAAATGACCTAAATGTTCAACCAATGACACAAAATCACTTATTGAATGCACAAAATTGGTTAAAAACCCTAATTGGATTAGAATAAGCCTAGGGAGGACAAAAATGACCTAAATACACAACCAATGTCACAAACGCACTTATTGAATGCACAAGATTGGTTAAAAACCCTAATTGGATTAGAATAAGCCTAGAAAGGACGTAAATTACCTAAATGTTAATCCAATGACACAAACGCAGTTATTGGAAATACAAGATTCGTTAAAAACCCTAATGGATTAGAATAAGTCGAAGGATGACGAAAATGACCTAAATGATCAACCAATGACACAAACGCACTTATTGGATGCACAAGCCTGGTTAAAAACCCTAATTGGATTAGAATAAGCCTAGGGAGGACGAAAATGACCTAAATACTCAACCAATGACACAAACGCACTTATTGGATGCACAAGATTGGTTAAAAACCCTAATTGGATTTGAATAAGCTTAGAAATAACGTAAATGAGCTTAACGTTAAACCAATGACACAAACGCACTTATTGGAAATACAAGATTGCTTAAAAACCCTAATTGGATTAGAATAAGTCGAAGGATGACGAAAATGACCTAAATGTTCAACCAATGACACAAACGCACTTATTGGATGCACAAGCTTGGTTAAGAACCCTAATTGGATTAAAATAATCCTAGGGAGGACTAAAAATGACCTAAATGTTCAACCAATGACACAAAATCACTTATTGGATGCACAAGATTGGTTAAAACTCCTAATTTGATTAGAATAAGTCTAGGGAGGACGAAAAATGACCTAAATGTTCAACCAATGACACAAAATCACTTATTGGATGAACAAGATTGGTTAAAAACCCTAATTGGTTTAGAATAAGTCGAAGGATGATGAAAATGACCTAAATGTTCAACCAATGACACAAAATCAATTATTGGATGCACAAGATTGATTAAAAACCCTAATTGGATAAGAATAAGCCTAGGGGTACAAAAATGACCTATATGTTCAACCAATGACACAAAATCCCTTACTAAATGTAAAAGATTGGTTAAAAACCCTGGTTGTATTAGAATAAGCCTAGGGAGGAAGAAAATGACCTGAACGTTAAACCAATGACACAAACGCACTTATTGGATGGAAAAGATTGGTCAAAAACCCTAATTGGATTAGAATAAGCGTAGGGAGGTCGAAAATGACGTAAATGTTCAACCAATGACACAAAATCACTTATTGGATGCACATGATTGGTTAAAAACCCTAATTCGATTAGAATAAGCCTAGGGAGAACGAAAATGACCTAAATGTTCAACCAATGACACAAAATCACTTATTGGATGCACATGATTGGTTAAAAAGCCTAATTCGATTAGAATAAGCCAAGGGAGGACGAAAATGACCTAAATGTTCAACAAATGACACAAAATCACTTATTGGATGCACAAGATTGGTTAAAAACCCTAATTGGATTAGAATAAGCCTAGGGAGGACGAAAATATCCTAAATGTTCAACCGATGACACAAAATCACTTATTGGATGCACAAGCTTGGTTAAAAACCCTAATTGGATTAGAATAAGCCTAGGGAGGACGAAAAATGACCTAAATGTTCAACCACAGACACAAAATCACTTATTGGATGCACAAGACTGGTTAAAAACCCTAATTAGAATAGAATAAGTCGAAGGATGACGAAAATGACCTTAATGTTCAACCAATGACACAAAATCAATTATTGGATGCACAAGATTGGTTAAAAACCCTAATTCGATTAGAATACGCCTAGGGAGGACGAAAATGAGCTAAATGTTCAACCAATGACACAAAATCACTTATTGAATGCACAAGATTGGTTAAAAACCCTAATTGGATTAGAATAAGCCTAGGGAAGACGAAAATGACCTAAATACTCAACCAATGACACAAACGCACTTATTGAATGCACAAGATTGGTTAAAAACCCTAATTGGATTAGAATATGCCTAGAAAGGACGTAAATTACCTAAATGTTCAACCAATGACACAAAATCATTTAACGGATGCACAAGATTGGTTAAAAACCCTAATTCGATTAGAATAAGCCTAGGGAGGCTGAAAATGACCTAAATGTTCAACCAATGACACAAAATCAATTATTGGATGCACAAGATTGGTTAAAAACCCTAATTGGATTAGAATAAGCCTAGGGAGGACGAAAATGACCTAAATACTCAACCAATGACACAAACGCACTTATTGAATGCACAAGATTGGTTAAAAACCCTAATTGGATTAGAATAAGCTTAGAAATGACGTAAATGAGCTAAATGTTAAACCAATGACACAAACGCACTTATTGGAAATACAAGATTGATTAAAAACCCTAATTGGATTAGAATAAGCCTAGGGAGGACAAAAATATCCTAAATATTCAACTGATGACACAAAATCAATTATTGGATGCACAAGCTTGGTTAAAATTCCTAATTCGATTAGAATAAGCCTAGGGAGGCTGAAAATGACCTAAATGTTCAACCAATGACACAAAATCAATTATTGGATGCACAAGATTGGTTAAAAACCCTAATTGGATTAGAATAAGCCTAGGGAGGATGAAAATGACCTAAATACTCATCCAATGACACAAACGCACTTATTGAATGCACAAGATTGGTTAAAAACCCTAATTGGATTAGAATATGCCTAGAAAGGACGTAAATTACCTAAATGTTCAACCAATGACACAAAATCATTTATCGGATGCACAAGATTGGTTAAAAACCCTAATTCGATTAGAATAAGCCTAGGGACGCTGAAAATGACCTAAATGTTCAACCAATGACACAAAATCAATTATTGGATGCACAAGATTGGTTAAAAACCCTAATTGGATTAGAATAAGCCTAGGGAGGACGAAAATGACCTAAATGTTCAACCAATGACACAAAATCACTTATTGAATGCACAAAATTGGTTAAAAACGCTAATTGGATTAGAATAAGCCTAGGGAGGACGAAAATGACCTAAATACACAACCAATGTCACAAACGCACTTATTGAATGCACAAGATTGGTTAAAAACCCTAATTGGATTAGAATAAGCCTAGAAAGGACGTAAATTACATAAATGTTAAACCTATGACACAAACGCAGTTATTGGAAAGACAAGATTCGTTAAAAACCCTAATGGATTAGAATAAGTCGAAGGATGACGAAAATGACCTAAATGATCAAACAATGACACAAACGCACTAATTGGATGCACAAGCCTGTTTAAAAACCCTAATTGGATTAGAATAAGCCTAGGGAGGACGAAAATGACCTAAATACTCAACCAATGACACAAACGCACTTATTGGATGCACAAGATTGGTTAAAAACCCTAATTGGATTAGAATAAGCTTAGAAATGACGTAAATGAGCTAAATGTTAAACCAATGAGACAAACACACTTATTGGAAATACAAGATTGCTTAAAAACCCTAATTGGATTAGAATAAGTCGAAGGATGACGAAAATGACCTAAATGTTCAACCAATGACACAAAATCACTTATTGAATGCACAAAATTGGTTAAAAACCCTAATTGGATTAGAATAAGCCTAGGGAGGACGAAAATGACCTAAATACTCAACCAATGATACAAACGCACTTATTGAATGCACAAGATTGGTTAAAAACCCTAATTGGATTAGAATAAGCCTAGAAAGGACGTAAATTACCTAAATGTTAAACCAATGACACAAACGCAGTTATTGGAAATACAAGATTCGTTAAAAACCCTAATGGATTAGAATAAGTCGAAGGATGACGAAAATGACCTAAATGATCAACCAATGACACAAACGCACTTATTGGATGCACAAGCCTGGTTAAAAACCCTAATTGGATTAGAATAAGCCTAGGGAGGACGAAAATGACCTAAATACTCAACCAATGACACAAACGCACTTATTGGATGCACAAGATTGGTTAAAAACCCTAATTGGATTAGAATAAGCCTAGGGAGGACGAAAATGACCTAAATGTTCAACCAATGACACAAAATCACTTATTGAATGCACAAAATTGGTTAAAAACCCTAATTGGATTAGAATAAGCTTAGGGAGGGCGAAAATGACCTAAATACTCAACCAATGACACAAACGCACTTATTGAATGCACAAGATTGGTTAAAAACCCTAGTTGGATTAGAATAAGCCTAGAAAGGACGTAAATTACCTAAATGTTCAACCAATGACACAAAATCATTTATTGGATGCACAAGATTGGTTAAAAACCCTAATTGGATTAGAATAAGCCTAGGGAGGATGAAAATGACCTAAATGTTCAACCAATGACACAAAATCAATATTGGATGCACAAGATTGGTTAAAAACCCTAATTGGATTAGAATAAGCCTAGGGAGGACGAAAATGACCTAAATGTTCAACCAATGACACAAAATCACTTATTGAATGCACAAAATTGGTTAAAAACCCTAATTGGATTAGAATAAGCCTAGGGAGGATGAAAATGACCTAAATGTTCAACCAATGACACAAAATCAATTATTGGATGCACAAGATTGGTTAAAAACCCTAATTAGATTAGAATAAGCCTAAGGAGGACGAAAATGACCTAAATGTTCAACCAACGACACAAAATCACTTATTGAATGCACAAAATTGGTTAAAAACCCTAATTGGATTAGAATAAGCCTAGGGAGGACGAAAATGACATAAATACTCAACCAATGACACAAACGCACTTATTGAATGCACAAGATTGGTTAAAAACCCTAATTCGATTAGAATAAGCCTAGGGAGGAAGAAAATGACCTAAATGTTCAACCAATGACACAAAATCACTTATTGGATGCACAAGATTGGTTAAAAACCCTAATTGGATTAGAATAAGCCTAGGGAGGACGAAAATGACCTAAATGTTCAACCAATGACACAAAATCACTTATTGAATGCACAAAATTGGTTAAAAACACTAATAGGATTAGAATAAGCCAAGGGTGGACGAAAATGACCTAAATGTTCAACAAATGACACAAAATCACTTATTGGATGCACAAGATTGGTTAAGAACCCTAATTGGATTAGAATAAGCCTAGGGAGGACGAAAATATCCTAAATGTTCAACCGATGACACAAAATCATTTATCGGATGCACAAGATTGGTTAAAAACCCTAATTCGATTAGAATAAGCCTAGGGAAGCTGAAAATGACCTAAATGTTCAACCAATGACACAAAATTAATTATAAGATGCACAAGATTGGTTAAAAACCCTAATTGGATTAGAATAAGCCTAGGGAGGACGAAAATGACCTAAATGTTCAACCAATGACACAAAATCACTTATTGAATGCACAAAATTGGTTAAAAACCCTAATTGGATTAGAATAAGCCTAGGGAGGACGAAAATGACCTAAATACTCAACCAATGACACAAACGCACTTATTGAATGCACAAGATTGGTTAAAAACCCTAATTGGATTAGAATAAGCCTAGAAAGGACGTAAATTACCTAAATGTTAATCCAATGACACAAACGCAGTTATTGGAAATACAAGATTCGTTAAAAACCCTAATGGATTAGAATAAGTCGAAGGATGACGAAAATGACCTAAATGATCAACCAATGACACAAACGCACTTATTGGATGCACAAGCCTGGTTAAAAACCCTAATTCGATTAGAATAAGCCTAGGGAGGACGAAAATGACCTAAATACTCAACCAATGACACAAACGCACTTATTGGATGCACAAGATTGGTTAAAAACCCTAATTGGATTTGAATAAGCTTAGAAATAACGTAAATGAGCTAAACGTTAAACCAATGACACAAACGCACTTATTGGAAATACAAGCTTGCTTAAAAACCCTAATTGGATTAGAATAAGTCGAAGGATGACGAAAATGACCTAAATGTTCAACCAATGACACAAACGCACTTATTGGATGCACAAGCTTGGTTAAGAACCCTAATTGGATTAAAATAATCCTAGGGAGGACGAAAATGACCTAAATGTTCAACCAATGACACAAAATCACTTATTGGATGCACAAGATTGGTTAAAAACCCTAATTTGATTAGAATAAGCCTAGGGAGGACGAAAAATGACCTAAATGTTCAACCAATGACACAAAATCACTTATTGGATGAACAAGATTGGTTAAAAACCCTAATTGGATTAGAATAAGTCGAAGGATGATGAAAATGACCTAAATGTTCAACCAATGACACAAAATCAATTATTGGATGCAAAAGATTGGTTAAAAACCCTAATTGGATTAGAATAAGCCTAGGGAGGACGAAAATGACCTAAATGTTCAACCAATGACACAAAATCACTTATTGAATGCACAAAATTGGTTAAAAACCCTAATTGGATTAGAATAAGCCTAGGGAGGACGAAAATGACCTAAATACTCAACCAATTACACAAACGCACTTATTGAATGCACAAGATTGGTTAAAAACACTAATTAGATTAGAATAAGCCTAGAAAGGACGTAAATTACCTAAATGTTCAACCAATGACACAAAATGATTTATCGGATGCACAAGATTGGTTAAAAACCCTAATTCGATAAGAATAAGCCTAGGGAGGCTGAAAATGACCTAAATGTTCAACCAATGACACAAAATCAATTATTGGATGCACAAGATTGGTTAAAAACCCTAATTGGATTAGAATGAGCCTAGGGAGGACGAAAATGACCTAAATGTTAAACCAATGACACAAAATCACTTATTGAATGCACAAAATTGGTTAAAAACCCTAATTGGATTAGAATAAGCCTAGGGAGGACGAAAATGACCTAAATACTCAACCAATGACACAAACGCACTTATTGAATGCACAAGATTGGTTAAAAACCCTAATTCGATTAGAATAAGCCTAGGAAGGAGGAAAATGACCTAAATGTTCAACCAATGACACAAAATCACTTATTGAATGCACAAAATTGGTTAAAAACCCTAATTGGATTAGAATAAGCCTAGGGAGGACAAAAATGACCTAAATACACAACCAATGTCACCAACGCACTTATTGAATGCACAAGATTGGTTAAAAACCCTAATTGGATTAGAATAAGCCTAGAAAGGACGTAAATTACCTAAATGTTAATCCAATGACACAAACGCAGTTATTGGAAATACAAGATTCGTTAAAAACCCTAATGGATTAGAATAAGTCGAAGGATGACGAAAATGACCTAAATGATCAACCAATGACACAAACGCACTTATTGGATGCACAAGCCTGGTTAAAAACCCTAATTGGATTAGAATAAGCCTAGGGAGGACGAAAATGACCTAAATACTCAACCAATGACACAAACGCACTTATTGGATGCACAAGATTGGTTAAAAACCCTAATTGGATT
>JBBPBQ010000487.1:0-10047 GCA_037974755.1 Cicer yamashitae | reverse complement strand
CTAGGGAGGACGAAAATGACCTAAATGTCCAACCAATGACACAAAATCACATATTGCATGCACAAGATTGGTTAAAAACCCTAATTGGATTAGAATAAGCCTAGCGAGGACGAAAATCACCTAATTGGATTACCGATGACAGAAAATCAATTATTTTATGCACAAGATTGGATAAAAACCCTAATCGGATTAGAATAAGCATAGGGAGGACAAAAATGACCTAAATGTGCAACCAATGACACAAAATCACATATTGGATGCACAAGATTGGTTTAAAACCCTAATTGGATTAGAATAAGTCTAGGGAGGACGAAAATTACCTAAATCTTCAACCAATGACACAAAATCACATATTTGATGCACAAGATTGGTTAAAAACCCTAATTGGATTAGAATAAGCCTAGGGAGTACGAAAATGACTTAAATGTTCAACCAATGACACAAAATCACATATTGGATGCACAAGATTCGTTAAAAACCCTAATTGGATTAGAATAAGCCTAGGGAGGACGAAAATGACCTAAATGTTCAACCAATGACACAAAATGACACAAAATCACATATTGGTTGCAAAAGATTGGTTAAAAACCCTAATTGGATTAGAATAAGCCTAGGGAGGACGAAAATGACCTAAATGTTCAAACAATGACACAAAATTACACAAAATCACATATTGGATGCACAAGATTGGTTAAAAACCCTAATTGGATTAGAATAAGCCTATGGAGGACGAAAATGACCTAAATGTTCAACCAATGACACAAAATGACACAAAATCACATATTGGATGCACAAGATTGGATAAAAACCCTAATTGGATTAGAATAAACCTAGGGTGGACGAAAATGACCTAAATGTTCAACCAATGACACAAAATCACATATTGGATGCACAAGATTGGTTAAAAACCCTAATTGGATTAGAATAAGCCTAGGGAGGACGAAAATGACCTAAATGTTCAACCAAAGACAGAAAATGACACAAAATTCATATTGGATGCACAAGATTGGTTAAAAACCCTAATTGGATTAGAATAAGCCTAGGGAGGACGAAAATGACCTAAATGTTCAACCAATGACACAAAATGACACAAAATCACATATTGGATGCACAAGATTGGTTAAAAACCCTAATTGGATTAGAATAACCCTAGGGAGGACCAAAATGACCTAAACCTTCAACCAATGACACAAAATCACATATTTGATGCACAAGATTGGTTAAAAACCCTAATTGGATTAGAATATGCCTAGGGACGACGAAAATGACCTAAATGTTCAACCAATGACACAAAATGACACAAAATCACATATTGGATGCACAAGATTGGTTAAAAACCCTAATTGGATTATAATAAGCCTAGGGAGGACGAAAATGACCTAAACGTTCAACCAATGACACAAAATCACATATTTGAAGCACAAGATTGGTTAAAAACCCTAATTGGATTTGAATAAGCCTAGGGAGGAAGAAAATGACCTAAACGTTCAACCAATGACACAAAATCACATATTTGATGCATAAGATTGGTTAAAAACCCTAATTGGATTAGAATAAGCCTAGGGAGGACGAAAATGACCTAAATGTTCAACCAATGACACAAAATGACACAAAATCACATATTGGATGCACAAGATTGGTTAAAAACCCTAATTGGATTAGAATAAGCCTAGGGAGGACGAAGATGACCTAAACGTTCAACCAATGACACAAAATCACATATTGGATGCACAAGATTGATTAAAAATCCTAATTGAATTAGAATAAGCTTAGGGAGGACGAAAATGAAATAATGTTCAACCAATGACACAAAATAGCACAAAATCACATATTGGATGCACAAGATTGGTTAAAAACCCTAATTGGATTAGAATAAGCCTAGGGAGGACGAAAATGACCTAAATGTTCAACCAATGACACAAAATGACACAAAATCACATATTGGATGCACAAGATTGGTTAAAAACCCTAATTGGATTAGAATAACTCTAGGGAGGACGAAAATGACCTAAATGTTCAACCAATGACACAAAATCACATATTGGATGCACAAGATTGGTTAAAAACCCTAATTGGATTAGAATAAGCCTAGGGAGGACGAAAATGACCTAAATGTTCAACCGATGACACAAAATCACATATTGGATGCAAAGGTTTGGTTAAAAACCCTAATTGGAATAGAATAAGCCTAGGGAGGACGAAAATGACCTAAATTTTCAACCAATGATACAAAATGACACAAAATCACATATTGGATGCACAAGGATGGTTAAAAACCCTAATTGGATTAGAATAAGCCTAGGGAGGACGAAAATGACCTAAATGTTCAACCAATGACACAAAATGACACAAAATCACATATTGGATGCACAAGATTGGTTAAAAACCCTAATTGGATTGTAATAAGCCTAGGGAGGACGAAAATGACCTAATTGGATTACCAATGACATAAAATCACTTATCATATGCACAAGATTGGTTAAAAACCCTAATTGGATTAGAATAAGCCTAGGGAGGACGAAAATGACCTAAATGTTCAACCAATGACACAAAATGACACAAAATCACATATTGGATGCACAAGATTGGTTAAAAACCCTAATTGGATTAGAATAAGCCTAGGGAGGACGAAAATGACAAAAATGTTCAACCAATGACACAAAATCACATATTGGATGCACAAGGTTGGTTAAAAACCCTAATTGGATTAGAATAAGCCTAGGGAGGACGAAAATGACCTAAATGTTCAACCAATGACACAAAATCACATATTGGATGCACAAGATTGGTTAAAAACCCTAATTGGATTAGAATAAGCCTAGGGAGGACGAAAATGACCTAATTGGATTACAAATGACACAAAATGACACAAAATCACATATTGGATGCACAAGATTGGTTAAAAACCCTAATTGGATTAGAATAAGCCTTCGGAGGACGAAAATGACCTAAATGTTCAACCAATGACACAAAATGACACAAAATCACATATTGGATCCACAAGATTGGTTAAAAACCCTAATTGGATTAGAATAAGCCTAGGGAGGACGAAAATGACCTAAATGTTCAACCAATGACACAAAATGACACAAAATCACATATTGGATGCACAAGATTGGTTAAAAACCCTAATTGGATTAGAATAAGCCTAGGGAGGACGTAAATGACCTAAATGTTAAATCTATGACACAAAATCACATATTGGATGCACAAGATTGGTTAAAAACCCTAATTGGATTAGAATAAGCCTAGGGAGGACGAAAATGACCTAAATGTTCAACCAATGACACAAAATGACACAAAATCACATATTGGATGCACAAGATTGGTTAAAAACCCTAATTGGATTAGAATAAGCCTAGGGAGGACGAAAATGACCGAAATGTTCAACCAATGACACAAAATGACACAAAATCACATATTGGATGCACAAGATTGGTTAAAAACCCTAATTGGATTAGAATAAGCCTAGCGAGGACGAAAATGACCTAATTGGATTACCAATGACACAAAATCACATATTGGATGCACAAGATTGGTTAAAAACCCTAATTGGATTAGAATAAGCCTAGGGAGGACGAAAATGACCTAAATGTGCAACCAATGACACAAAATCACATATTGGATGCACAAGATTGGTTAAAAACCCTAATTGGTTTAGAATAAGCCTAGGGAGGACGAAAATGACCTAAATGTTCAACCAATGACACAAAATCACATATTGGATGCACAAGATTGGTTAAAAACCCTAATTGGATTAGAATAAGGCTAGGGAGGACGAAAATGACCTAAATGTGCAACCAATGACACAAAATCACATATTGGATGCACAAGATTGGTTAAAAACCCTAATTGGATTAGAATAAGCCTAGCGAGGACGAAAATCAACTAATTGGATTACCGATGACAGAAAATCAATTATTTTATGCACAAGATTGGTTAAAAACCCTAATCGGATTAGAATAAGCATAGGGAGGACAAAAATGACCTAAATGTGCAACCAATGACACAAAATCACATATTGGATGCACAAGATTGGTTTAAAACCCTAATTGGATTAGAATAAGTCTAGGGAGGACGAAAATTACCTAAATGTTCAACCAATGACACAAAATCACATATTTGATGCACAAGATTGGTTAAAAACCCTAATTGGATTAGAATAAGCTTAGGGAGTACGAAAATGACTTAAATGTTCAACCAATGACACAAAATCACATATTGGATGCACAAGATTCGTTAAAAACCCTAATTGGATTAGAATAAGCCTAGGGAGAATGAAAATGACCTAAATGTTCAACCAATGACACAAAATGACACAAAATCACATATGGGATGCACAAGATTGGTTTAAAACCCTAATTGGATTGGAATAAGCCTAGGGAGGACGAAAATTACCTAAATATGCAATCAATGACACAAAATCACATATTCGATGCACAAGATTGGTTAAAAACCCTAATTGGATTAGAATAAGCCTAGGGAGGACGAAAATGACCTAAATGTTCAACTAATGACACAAAATGACACAAAATCACATATTGGATGCACAAGATTGGTTAAAAACCCTAATTGGTTTAGAATAAGCCTAGGGAGGACGAAAATGACCTAAATATGCAACCAATGACACACAATCACATATTCGATGCACAAGATTGGTTAAACAACCTAATTGCATTAGAATAAGCATAGGGAGGACGAAAATGACCTAAATGTTCAACCAATGACACAAAATCACATATTGGATGCACAAGATTTGTTAAAAACCCTAATTGGATTAGAATAAGGCTAGGGAGGACGAAAATGACCTAAATGTGCAACCAATGACACAAAATCACATATTGGATGCACAAGATTGGTTAAAAACCCTAATTGGATTAGAATAAGCCTAGGGAGGACGAAAATGACCTAAATGTTTAACCAATGACACAAAATGACACAAAATCACATATTGGATGCACAAGATTGGTTAAAAACCCTAATTGGATTATAATAAGCCTAGGGAGGACGAAAATGACCTAAATGTTCAACCAATGACACATAATGACACAAAATCACATATTGGAAGCACAAGATTGGTTAAACACCCTAATTGGATTAGAATAAGCCTAGGGAGGACCAAAATGACCTAAATGTTCAACCAATGACACAAAATGACCCAAAATCACATATTGGATGCACAGGATTGGTTAAAAACCCTAATTGGATTAGAATAAGCCTAGGGAGGACGAAAATGACCTAAATGTTCAACCAATGACACAAAATGACACAAAATCACATATTGGATGCACAAGATTGGTTAAAAACCCTAATTGGATTAGAATAAGTCTAGGGAGGACGAAAATGACCTAATTGGATTACATATGACACAAAATGACAGAAAATGACACAAAATCACATATTGGATGCACAAGATTGGTTAAAAACCCTAATTGGATTAGAATAAGCCTAGGGAGGACGAAAATGACCTAAATGTTCAACCAATGACACAAAATGACACAAAATCACATATTGGATGCACAAGATTGGTTAAAAACCCTAATTGGATTAGAATATGCCTAGGGAGGACCAAAATGACCTAAATGTTCAACCAATGACACATAATGACACAAAATCACATATTGGATGCACAAGATTGGTTAAAAACCCTAATTGGATTAGAATAAGCCTAGGGAGGACGAAAATGACCTAAATGTTCAACCAATGACACAAAATGACACAAAATCACATATTGGATGCACAAGATTGGTTAAAAACCCTAATTGGATTAGAACAAGCCTAGGGAGGACAAAAATGACCTAAATGTTCAACCAATGACACAAAATGACACAAATTCACATATTGGATGCACAAGATTGGTTAAAAACCCTAATTGGATTAGAATAAGCCTAGGGAGGACGAAAATGACCTAAATGAGCAACCAATGACACAAAATCACATATTGGATGCACAAGATTGGTTAAAAACCCTAATTGGATTAGAATAAGCCTAGGGAGGACGAAAATGACCTAAATGTTCAACCAATGACACAAAATGACACAAAATCACATATTGGATGCACAAGATTGGTTAAAAACCCTAATTGGATTAGAATAAGCCTAGCGAGGACGAAAATGACCTAATTGGATTACCAATGACACAAAATCACTTATTATATGCACAAGATTGGTTAAAAACCCTAATTGGATTAGAATAAGCCTAGGGAGGACGAAAATGACCTAAATGTTCAACCAATGACATAATATCACATATTGGATGCACAAGATTGGTTAAAAACCCTAATTGGATTAGAATAAGCCTAGGGAGGACAAAAATGACCTAAATGTTCAACCAATGACACAAAATCACATATTGGATGCACAAGATTGGTTAAAAACCCTAATTGGATTAGAATAAGCCTAGGGAGGACGAAAATGACCTAAATGTTCAACCAATGACACAAAATGACACAAAATCACATATTGGATGCACAAGATTGGTTAAAAACCCTAATTGTTTTAGAATAAGCCTAGGGAGGACGAAATGACCTAAATGTTCAACCAATGACACAAAATGACACAAAATCACATATTGGATGCACAAGATTGGTTAAAAACCCTAATTGGATTAGAATAAGCCTAGGGAGGACGAAAATGACCTAAATGTTCAACCAATGACACAAAATGACACAAAATCACATATTGGATGCACAAGATTGGTTAAAAACCTTAATTGGATTAGAATAAGCCTAGGGAGGACGAATATGACCTAAATGTTCAACCAATGACACAAAATGACACAAAATCACATATTGGATGCACAAGATTGGTTAAAAACCCTAATTGGATTAGAATAAGCCTAGGGAGGACGAAAATGACCTAAATGTTCAACCAATGACACAAAATGACACAAAATCACATATTGGATGCACAAGATTGGTTAAAAACCCTAATTGGATTAGAATAAACCTAGGGAGGACGAAAAAGACCTAAATGTTCAACCAATGACACAAAATGACACAAAATCACATATTGGATGCACAAGATTGGTTAAAAACCCTAATTGGATTAGAATAAGCCTAGGGAGGACGAAAATGACCTAAATGTTCAACCAATGACACAAAATGACACAAAATCACATATTGGATGCTCAAGATTGGTTAAAAACCCTAATTGGATTAGAATAAGCCTAGGGAGGACAAAAATGACGTAAATGTTCAACCAATGACACAAAATCACATATAGGATGCACAAGATTGGTTAAAAACCCTAATTGGATTAGAATAAGCCTAGGGAGGACGAAAATGACCTAAATGTTCAACCAATGACACAAAATGACACAAAATCACATATTGGATGCACAAGATTGGTTAAAAACCCTAATTGGATTAGAATAAGCCTAGGGAGGACGAAAATGACCTAAATGTTCAACCAATGACACAAAATTATATATTGGATGCACAAGATTGGTTAAAAACCCTAATTGGATTAGAATAAGCCTAGGGAGGACGAAAATGACCTAAATGTTCAACCAATGACACAAAATGACACAAAATCACATATTGGATGCACAAGATTGGTTAAAAACCCTAATTGGGTTAGAATAAGCCTAAGGGGGACGAAAATGACCTAAATGTTTAATCAATGACACAAAATCACATATTGGATGCACAAGATTGGTTAAAAAACCCTAATTGGATTAGAATAAGCCTAGGGAGGACGAAAATGATCTAAATGTTCAACCAATGACACAAAATCACATATTGGATGCACAAGATTGGTTAAAAACCCTAATTGGATTAGAATAAGCCTAGGGAGGACGAAAATGACCTAAATGTTCAACCAATGACACAAAATGACACAAAATCACATATTGGATGCACAAGATTGGTTAAAAACCCTAATTGGATTAGAATAAGCCTAGCGAGGACGAAAATGACCAAATTGGATTACCAATGACACAAAATCACTTATTATATGCACAAGATTTGTTAAAAACCCTAATTGGATTAGAATAAGCCTAGCGAGGACGAAAATGAACTTAATATTCAACCAATGACACAAAATGACACAAAATCACATATTGGATGCACAAGATTGGTTAAAAACCCTAATTGGATTAGAATAAGCCTAGGGAGGACGAAAATGACCTAAATGTTCAACCAATGACACAAAATCACATATTTGATGCACAAGATTGGTTAAAAACCCTAATTGGATTAGAATAAGGCTAGGGAGGACGAAAATGACCTAAATGTGCAACCAATGACACAAAATCACATATTGGATGCACAAGATTGGTTAAAAACCCTAATTGGATTAGAATAAGCCTAGCGAGGACGAAAATCACCTAATTGGATTACCGATGACAGAAAATCAATTATTTTATGCACAAGATTGGTTAAAAACCCTAATCGGATTAGAATAAGCATAGGGAGGACAAAAATGACCTAAATGTGCAACCAATGACACAAAATCACATATTGGATGCACAAGATTGGTTTAAAACCCTAATTGGATTAGAATAAGTCTAGGGAGGACGAAAATTACCTAAATGTTCAACCAATGACACAAAATCACATATTTGATGCACAAGATTGGTTAAAAACCCTAATTGGATTAGAATAAGCTTAGGGAGTACGAAAATGACTTAAATGTTCAACCAATGACACAAAATCACATATTGGATGCACAAGATTCGTTAAAAACCCTAATTGGATTAGAATAAGCCTAGGGAGAATGAAAATGACCTAAATGTTCAACCAATGACACAAAATGACACAAAATCACATATGGGATGCACAAGATTGGTTTAAAACCCTAATTGGATTGGAATAAGCCTAGGGAGGACGAAAATTACCTAAATATGCAATCAATGACACAAAATCACATATTCGATGCACAAGATTGGTTAAAAACCCTAATTGGATTAGAATAAGCCTAGGGAGGACGAAAATGACCTAAATGTTCAACTAATGACACAAAATGACACAAAATCACATATTGGATGCACAAGATTGGTTAAAAACCCTAATTGGTTTAGAATAAGCCTAGGGAGGACGAAAATGACCTAAATGTTCAACCAATGACACAAAATCACATATTGGATGCACAAGATTGGTTAAAAACCCTAATTGGATTAGAATAAGGCTAGGGAGGACGAAAATTACCTAAATATGCAATCAATGACACAAAATCACATATTCGATGCACAAGATTGGTTAAAAACCCTAATTGGATTAGAATAAGCCTATGGAGGACGAAAATGACCTAAATGTTCAACTAATGACACAAAATGACACAAAATCACATATTGGATGCACAAGATTGGTTAAAAACCCTAATTGGTTTAGAATAAGCCTAGGGAGGACGAAAATGAACTAAATGTTCAACCAATGACACAAAATCACATATTGGATGCACAAGATTGGTTAAAAACCCTAATTGGATTAGAATAAGGCTAGGGAGGACGAAAATGACCTAAATGTGCAACCAATGACACAAAATCACATATTGGATGCACAAGATTGGTTAAAAACCCTAATTGGATTAGAATAAGCCTAGCGAGGACGAAAATCACCTAATTGGATTACCGATGACAGAAAATCAATTATTTTATGCACAAGATTGGTTAAAAACCCTAATTGGATTAGAATAAGCATAGGGAGGACAAAAATGACCTAAATGTGCAACCAATGACACAAAATCACATATTGGATGCACAAGAATGGTTAAAAACCCTAATTGGATTATAATAAGCCTAGGGAGGACGAAAATGACCTAAATGTTCAACCAATAACACAATATGATACAAAATCATATATTGGATGCACAAGATTGGTTAAAAACCCTAATTGGATTAGAATAAGCCTAGGGAGGACGAAAATTACCTAAATGTGCAACCAATGACACAAAATCACGTATTCGATGCACAAGATTGGTTAAAAACCCTAATTGGATTAGAATAAGCCTAGGGAGTACGAAAATGACTTAAATGTTCAACCAATGACACAAAATGACACAAAATCACATATTGGATGCACAAGATTCGTTAAAAACCCTAATTGGA
>JBBPBQ010000486.1:0-10048 GCA_037974755.1 Cicer yamashitae | reverse complement strand
TAATTGGATTAGAATAAGCCTAGGGAGGACGAAAATGACCTAAATGTTCAACCAATGACACAAAATAATATAATGGATGCACAAGATTGGTTAAAAACTCTAGTTGGATTAGAATAAGCATAGGGAGGACGAAAATGACCTAAATGTTCAACAAATGACACAAAATCACATATTGGATGCACAAGATTGGTTAAATACCCTAATTGGATTAGAATAAGCCTAGGGAGGACGAAAATGACCTAAATGTCAACCAATGACACAAAATGACACAGAATCACATATTGGATGCACAAGATTGGTTAAAAACCCTAATTGGATTAGAATAACCCTAAGGAGGACGAAAATTACAAAAATATTCAACTAAAGACACAAAATCACATATTGGATGCACAAGATTGGTTAAAAACCCAAATTGGATTAGAATAAGCCTAGGGAGGACGAAAATGACCTAAATGTTCAACCAATGACACAAATTCACTTATTGGTTGCACAAGATTGGTTAAAAACCCAAATTGGAATAGAATAAGCCTAGGGAGGACGAAAATGACCTAAATGTTCAACCAATGACACAAAATGACACAAAATCACATATTGGTTGCACAAGATTGGTTAAAAACCCTAATTGGATTAGAATAAGCCTAGGGAGGACGAAAATGACCTAAATGTTCAACCAATGACACAAAATCACATATTGGATGCAGAAGATTGGTTAAAAACCCAAATTGGATTAGAATAAGCCTAGGGAGGACGAAAATGACCTAAATTATCAACCAATGGCACAAAATGACACAACATCACATATTGGTTGCACAAGATTGGTTAAAAACCCTAATTGGATTAGAATAAGCCTAGGGAGGACGAAAATGACCTAAATGTTCAACCAATGACACAAAATGACACAAAATCACATATTGGATGCACAAGATTGGTTAAAATTCCTAATTGGATTAGAATAAGCCTAGGGAGGACGAAAATGACCTAAATGTTGAACCAATGACACAAAATCACATATTGGATGCACAAGATTGGTTAAAAACCCTAATTGGATTAGAATAAGCCTAGGGAGGACGAAAATGACCTAAATGTTCAACCAATGACACAAAATGACACAAAATCACATATTGGATGCACAAGATTGGTTAAAAACCCTAATTGGATTAGAATAAGCCTAGGGAGGACGAAAATGACCTAAATGTTCAACCAATGACACAAAATGACACAAAATCACATATTGGTTGCACAAGATTGGTTAAAAAACCTAATTGGATTAGAATAAGCCTAGGGAGGACGAAAATGACCTAAATGTTCAACCAATGACACAAAATTACACAAAATCACATATTGGATGCACAAGATTGGTTAAAAACCCTAATTGGATTAGAATAAGCCTTGGGAGGACGAAAATGACCTAAATGTTCAACCAATGACACAAAATCACATATTGGATGCACAAGATTGGTTAAAAACCCTAATTGGATTAGAATAAGCCTAGGGAGGACGAAAATGACCTAAATGTTCAACCAATGACACAAAATCAGATATTGGATGCACAAGATTGGTTAAAAACCCTAATTGGATTAGAATAAGCCTTTGGAAGACGAAAATGACCTAAATGTTCAACCAATGACACAAAATCACTAATTGGATGCACAAGATTGGTTAATAACTCTAATTGGATTAGAATAATCCTAGGGAGGACAAAAATGACCTAAATGTTCAACCAATGACACAAAATCACATATTGGATGCACAGGATTGGTTAAAAACCCTAATTGGATTAGAATAAGCCTTGGGAGGACGAAAATGACCTAAATGTTCAACCAATGACACAAAATCACATATTGGATGCACAAGATTGGTTAAAAACCCTAATTGGATTAGAATAAGCCTTTGGAGGACGAAAATGACCTAAATGTTCTATAAATGACACAAAATCACATATTGGATGCACAAGATTCGTTAAAAATCCTTATTGGATTAGAATAAGTCCAAGGATGACGAAAATGACCTAAATGTTCAACCAATGACACAAAATCACAAATTGGATTCACAAGATTGGTTAAAAACCCTAATTGGATTAGAATCATCCTAGGGAGGACGAAAATGACCTAAATGTTCTACAAATGACACAAAATCACATATTGGATGCACAAGATTGGTTAAAAACCCTAATTGGATTAGAATAAGCCTAGGGAGGACGAAAATGACCTAAATGTTCAACCAATGACACAAAATCACATATTGGATGCACAAGATTGGTTAAAAACCCTAATTGGATTAGAATAAGCCTTTGGAGGACGAAAATCACCTAAATGTTCAACCAATGACACAAAATCACATATTGGATGCACAAGATTGGTTAAAAACGCTAATTGGATTAGAATAAGCCTTTGGATGACGAAAATGACCTAAATGTTTAACCAATGACACAAAATCACATATTGGATGCATAAGATTGTTTAAAACCCTTAATTGGATTAGAATATGCCTTGGGAGGACGAAAATGACCTAAATGTTCAACCAATGACACAAACGCACTTATTGGATGCACAAGATTTGTTAAAAACCCTAATTGGATTAGAATGAGCGTAGGGAGGACGAAAATGACCCAAATGTTCAACCAATGACACAAAATCCCTTATTGGATGCACAAGATTTGTTAAAAACACTAATTGGATTAGAATAAGCCTATGGAGGACGAAAATGACCTAAATGTTCAACCAATGAGACAAAATCATATATTGGATGCACAAGAGTGGTTCAAAACCCTAATTGGATTAGAATAAGTCTAGGGATGACGAAAATGACCTAAATGTCCAACCAATGACACAAAATCGCTAATGAGATGCACAAGAATGGTTAAAAACCCTAATTGGATTAGAATAAGCCTAGGGAGGACGAAAATGACCTAAATGTTCAACAAATGACACAAAATCCCGTATTGGATGTACAAGATTGGTTAAAAACCCCAATTGGATTAGAATAAGCCTAGGGAGGACGAAAATGACCTAAATGTTCAACCAATGACACAAAATCACTTATTGGATTCACAAGATTGGTTAAAAACCCTAATTGGATTAGAATAAGCCTAGGGAGGACGAAAATGACCTAAATGTTCAACCAATGACACAAAATCACATATTGGATGCACAAGATTGGTTAAAAACCCTAATTGGATTAGAATAAGCCTAGGGAGGACGAAAATGACCTAAATGTTCAACCAATGACACAAAATCACATATTGGATGCACAAGATTGGTTAAAAACCCTAATTGGATTAGAATAAGCCTAGGGGGGACGAAAATGACCTAAATGTTCAACCAATGACACAAAATCACATATTGGATGCACAAGATTGGTTAAAAACCCTAATTGGATTAGAATAAGCCTAGGGAGGACGAAAATGACCTAAATGTTCAACCAATGACACAAAATGACACAAAATCACATATTGGTTGCACAAGATTGGTTTAAAATCCTAATTGGATTAGAATAAGCCTAGGCAGGACGAAAATGACCTAAATGTTCAACCAATGACACAAAATCACATATTGGATGCACAAGATTGGTTAAAAACCCTAATCCGATTAGAATAAGCCTAGGGAGGACGACAATGACCTAAATGTTCAACCAATGACACAAAATCACATATTGGATGCACAAGATTTGTTAAAAACCCTAATTGGATTAGAATAAGCCTAGGGAGGACAAAAATGACTTAAATGTTCAACCAATGACACAAAATCACATATTGGATGCACAAGATTGGTTAAAAACCCTAATTGGATTAGAATAAGCCTAGGGAGGACGAAAATGACCTAAATGTTCAACCAATGACACAAAATCACATATTGCATGCACAAGATTGGTTAAAAACCCTAATTGGATTAGAATAAGCCTAGGGAGGACGAAAATGACCTAAATGTTCAACCAATGACACAAAATCCCACAAAATCACATATTGGATGCACAAGATTGGTTAAAAACCCTAATTGGATTAGAATAAACCTAGGGAGGACGAAAATGACGTAAATGTTAACCCAATGACACAAAATGACACAAAATCACATATTGGATGCACAGGATTGGTTAAAAACCTTAATTGGATTAGAATAAGCCTTGGGAGGACGAAAATGACATAAATATTCAACCAATGACACAATATGCCACAAAATCACATATTGGATGCACAAGATTGGTTAAAAACCCTAATTGGATTAGAATAAGCCTAGGGAGGACGATAATGACCTAAATGTTCAACCAATGACACAAAATGACACAAAATCACATATTGGATGCACAAGATTGGTTAAAAACCCTAATTGGATTAGAATAAGCCTAGGGAGGACGAAAATGACCTAAATGTTTAACCAATGACACAAAATCACATATTGGTTGCACAAGATTGGTTAAAAACCCTAATTGGATTAGAATAAGCCTAGGGAGGACGAAAATGACCTAAATGTTCAACCAATGACACAAAATGACAGAAAATCACATATTGGATGCACAAGATTGGTTAAAAACCCTAATTGGATTAGAATAACCCTAGGGAGGACGAAAATGACCTAAATGTTCAACCAATGACATAAAATTACACAAAATCACATATTGGTTGCACAAGATTGGTTAAAAACCCTAATTGGATTAGAATAAGCCTAGGGAGGACGAAAATGACCTAAATGTTCAACCAATGACACAAAATCACATATTGGATGCACAAGATTGGTTAAAAACCCTAATTGGATTAGAATAACCCTAGGGAGGACGAAAATGACCTAAATGTTCAACCAATGACACAAAATTACACAAAATCACATATTGGTTGCACAAGATTGGTTAAAAACCCTAATTGGATTAGAATAAGCCTAGGGAGGACGAAAATGACCTAAATGTTCAACCAATGACACAAAATCACATATTGGATGCACAAGATTGGTTAAAAACCCTAATTGGATTAGAATAAGCCCAAGGAGGACGAAAATGACCTAAATGTTCAACCAATGACACAAAATGACACAAAATCACATATTGGATGCACAAGATTGGTTAAAAACCCTAATTGGATTAGAATAAGCCTAGGGAGGACGAAAATGACCTAAATCTTCAACCAATGACACAAAATGACACAAAATTAAATATTGGATGCACAAGATTGGTTAAAAACCCTAATTGGATTAGAATAAGCCTAGGGAGGACGAAAATGACCTAAATGTTCAACCAATGACACAAAATCACATATTGGATGCACAAGATTGGTTAAAAACCCTAATTGGATTAGAATAAGCCTAGCGAGGACGAAAATGACCTAAATGTTCAACCAATGACACAATAACACATATTGGATGCACAAGATTGGTTAAAAACCCTAATTGGATTAGAATAAGCCTAGGGAGGACGAAAATGACCTAAATGTTCAACCAATGACACAAAATCACATATTGGATGCACAAGATTGGTTAAAAACCCTAATTGGATTAGAATAAGCCTAGGGTGGACCAAAATGACCTAAATGTTCAACCAATGACACAAAATCACATATTGGATGCACAAGATTGGTTAAAAACCCTAATTGGATTAGAATAAGTCTAGGGAGGACGAAAATGACCTAAATGTTCAACCAATGACACAAAATCACATATTCGATGCACAAGATTGGTTAAAAGCCCTAATTGGATTAGAATAAGCCTAGGGAGGACGAAAATGACCTAAATGTTCAACCAATGACACAAAATCACATATTGGATGCACAAGATTGGTTAAAAACCCTAATTGGATTAGAATAAGCCTAGGGAGGACGAAAATGACCTAAATGTTCAACCAATGACACAAAATCACATATTGGATGCACAAGATTGGTTAAAAACCCTAATTGGATTAGAATATGCCTAGGGAAGAGGAAAATGACATAAATGTTCAACCCATGACACAAAATCACATATTGGATGCACAAGATTGGTTAAAAACACTAATTGGATTAGAATAAGCCTAGGGAGGACGAAAATGACCTAAATGTTCAACCAATTACACAAAATCACATATTGGATTCACAAGATTGGTTAAAAACCCAAATTGGATTAGAATATGCCTAGGGAAGAGGAAAATGACCTAAATGTACAACCCATGACACAAAATGACACAAAATCACATATTGGATGCACAAGATTGGTTAAAAACCCTAATTGGATTAGAATAAGCCTAGGGAGGACGAAAATGACCTAAATGTTCAACCAATGACACAAAATCACATATTGGATGCACAAGATTGGTTAAAAACCCTAATTGGATTAGAATATGCCTAGGGAGGACGAAAATGACCTAAATGTTCAACCAATGACAGAAAATCACATATTGGATGCACAAGATTGGTTAAAAACCCTAATTGGATTAGAATAAGCCTAGGGAGGACGAAAATGACCTAAATGTTCAACCAATGACACAAAATCACATATTGGATGCACAAGATTGGTTAAAAACCCTAATTGGATTAGAATAAGCCTAGGGAGGACGAAAATGACCTAAATGTTCAACCAATGACACAAAATGCACAAAATCACATATTGGATGCACAAGATTGGTTAAAAACCCTAATTGGATTAGAATAAGCCTAGGGAGGACGAAAATGATCTAAATGTTCAAGCAATGAGACAAAATCACATATTGGATGCACAAGATTGGTTAAAAACCCTAATTGGATTAGAATAAGCCTAGGGAGGACGAAAATGACCTAAATGTTCAACCAATGACACAAAATCACATATTGGATGCACAAGATTGGTTAAAAACCCTAATTGGATTAGAATAAGCCTAGGGAGGACGAAAATGACCTAAATGTTCAACCAATGACACAAAATCACATATTGGATGCACAAGATTGGTTAAAAACCCTAAATGGAATAGAAAAACCCTAGAGAGGACGAAAATGACCTAAATGTTCAACCAATGACACAAAATCACATATTGGATGCACAAAATTGTTTAAAAACCCTAATTGGATGAGAATAAGCCTTCGGAGGACGAAAATGACCTAAATGTTCAACCAATGACACAAAATGACACAAATTCACATATTGGATGCACAAGATTGGTTAAAAACCCTAATTGGATTAGAATAAGCCTAGGGAGGACGAAAATGACCTAAATGTTCAACCAATGACACAAAATCACATATTGGATGCACAAGATTGGTTAAAAACCCTAATTGGATTAGAATAAGCCTAGGGAGGACGAAAATGACCTAAATGTTCAACCAATGACACAAAATCACATATTTGATGCACAAGATTGGTAAAAAACCCTAATTGGATTAGAATAAGCCTAGCGAGGACGAAAATGACCTAATTGGATTACCAATAACACAAAATCACTTATTATATGCACAAGATTGGTTAAAAACCCTAATTGGATTAGAATAAGCATAGGGAGGACCAAAATGACCTAAATGTTCAACCGATGACACAAAATCACATATTGGATGCACATGATTGGTTAAAAACCCTAATTGGAGTAGAATAAGTTTAGCGAGGACGAAAATGACCTAATTGGATTACAAATGACACAAGATCACTTATTATATGAACAAGATTGGTTAAAAACCCTAATTGGATTAGAATAAGCCTAGGGAGGACGAAAATGACCTAAATGTTCAACCAATGACACAAAATCACATATTGGATGCACAAGATTGGTTAAAAACCCTAATTGGATTAGAATAAGCCTAGGGAGGACGAAAATGACCTAACTGTTCAACCAATGACACAAAATCACATATTGGATGCACAAGATTGGTTAAAAACCCTAGTTGGATTAGAATAAGCCTAGGGAGGACGAAAATGACCTAAATGTTCAACCAATGATACAGAATGACAGAAAATCACATATTGGATGCACAAGATTGGTTAAAAACCCTAATTGGATTAGAATAAGCCTAGGGAGGACGAAAATGACCTAAATGTTCAACCAATGACACAAAATCACATATTGGATGCACAAGATTGGTTAAAAACCCTAATTGGATTAGAATAAGCCTAGGGAGGACGAAAATGATCTAAATGTTCAACCAATGACACAAAATGACAAAAAATCACATATTGGATGCACAAGATTGGTTAAAAACCATAATTGGATTAGAATAAGCCTAGGGAGGACGAAAATGACCTAAATGTTCAACCAATGACAAAAAATCACATATTGGATGCACAAGATTGGTTAAAAACCCTAATTCGATTAGAATAAGCCTAGGGTGGACGAAAATGTCCTAAATGTTCAACCAATGACACAAAATCACATATTGGATGCACAAGATTGGTTAAAAACCCTAATTGGATTAGAATAAGCCTAGGGAGGACGAAAATGACCTAAATGTTCAACCAATGACACAAAATGACACAAAATCACATTTTGGATGCACAAGATTAGTTAAAAACCCTAATTGGATTAGAATAAGCCTAGGGAGGACGAAAATGACCTAAATGTTCAACCAATGACACAAAATCACATATTGGATGCACAAGATTGATTAGGAACCCTAATTGGATTAGAATAAGCCTAGGGAGGACGAAAATGACCTAAATGTTCAACCAATGACACAAAATCACATATTGGTTGCACAAGATTGGTTAAAAACCCTAATTGGATTAGAATAAGCCTAGGGAGGACGAAAATGACCTAAATGTTCAACCAATGACACAAAATGATACGAAATCACATATTGGATGCACAAGATTGGTTGAAAACCCTAATTGGATTAGAATAAGCCTAGGGAGGACGAAAATGACCTAAATGTTCAACCAATCACAAAATCACATATTGGATGCACAAGATTGGTTAAAAACCCTGATTGGATTAGAATAATCCTAGGGAGGACGAAAATGACCTAAATGTTCAACCAATGACACAAAATCACATATTGGTTGCACAAGATTGGTTAAAAACCCTAATTGGATTAGAATAAGCCTAGGGAGGACGAAAATGACCTAAATGTTCAACCAATGACACAAAATCACATATTGGATGCACAAGATTGTTTAAAAACCCTAATTGGATTAGAATAAGCCTAGGGAAGACAAAAATGACCTAAATGTTCAACCAATAACACAAAATCACATATTGGGTGCACAAGATTGGTTAAAAACCCTAATTGGATTAGAATAAGCCTAGGGAGGACAAAAATGACCTAAATGTTCAACCAATGACACAAAATGACACAAAATCACATATTGGTTGCACAAGATTGGTTAAAAACCCTAATTGGATTAGAATAAGCCTAGGGAGGACGAAAATGACCTAAATGTTCAACCAATGACACAAAATCACATATTGGATGCAGAAGATTGGTTAAAAACCCAAATTGGATTAGAATAAGCCTGGGGAGGACGAAAATGACCTAAATTATCAACCAATGGCACAAAATGACACAACATCACATATTGGTTGCACAAGATTGGTTAAAAACCCTAATTGGATTAGAATAAGCCTAGGGAGGACGAAAATGACCTAAATGTTTAACCAATGACACAAAATCACATATTGCATGCACAAGATTGATTAAAAACCCTAATTGGATTAGAATAACCATAGGGAGGACGAAAATGACCTAAATGTTCAACCAATGACACAAAATCACATATTGGATGCACAAGATTGTTTAAAAACCCTAATTGGATTAGAATAAGCCTAGGGAAGACGAAAATGACCTAAATGTTCAACCAATAACACAAAATCACATATTGGGTGCACAAGATTGGTTAAAAACCCTAATTGGATTAGAATAAGCCTAGGGAGGACAAAAATGACCTAAATGTTCAACCAATGATACAAAATGACACAAAATCACATTTTGGATGCACAAGATTGGTTAAAAACCCTAATTGGATTAGAATAAACCTAGGGAGGACGAAAATGACCTAAATGTTCAACCAATGACACAAAATGACACAAAATCACATATTGGTTGCACAAGATTGGTTAAAAACCCTAATTGGATTAGAATACGCCTTGGGAGGACGAAAATGACCTAAATGTTCAACCAATGACACAAAATCACATA
>JBBPBQ010000485.1:0-10086 GCA_037974755.1 Cicer yamashitae | reverse complement strand
TTTTCGTCCTCCCTAGGCTTATTCTAATCCAATTAGGGTTTTTAACCATTCTTGCGCATCCAATATGTGATTTTGTGACATTTTGTGTCATTGATTGAACATTTAGGTCATTTTCGTCCTCCATAGGCTTATTCTAATCCAACTAGGGTTTTTAACCAATCTTGTGCATCCAATATGTGATTTTGTGTCATTGGTTGAACATTTAGGTCATTTTCGTCATCCCTAGGCTTATTCTAATCCAATTAGGGTATTTAACCAATCTTGTGCAACCAATATGTGATTTTGTGTCATTTTGTGTCATTGGTTGAACATTTAGGTAATTTTCGTCCTCCCTAGGTTTATTCTAATCCAATTAGGGTTTTTAACCAATCTTGTGCATCCAATATGTGATTTTGTGTCATTGGTTGAACATTTAGGTCATTTTCGTCCTCCCTAGGCTTATTCTAATCCAATTAGGGTTTTTAACCAATCTTGTGCATCCAATATGTGATTTTGTGTCATTGGTTGAACATTTAGGTCATTTTCGTCCTCCCTAGGCTTATTCTAATCCAATTAGGGCTTTTAACCAATCTTGTGCATCGAATATGTGATTTTGTGTCATTGGTTGAACATTTAGGTCATTTTCGTCCTCCCTAGACTTATTCTAATCCAATTAGGGTTTTTAACCAATCTTGTGCATCCAATATGTGATTTTGTGTCATTGGTTGAACATTTAGGTCATTTTGGTCCACCCTAGGCTTATTCTAATCCAATTAGGGTTTTTAACCAATCTTGTGCATCCAATATGCGATTTTGTGTCATTGGTTGAACATTTAGGTCATTTTCGTCCTCCCTAGGCTTATTCTAATCCAATTAGGGTTTTTAACCAATCTTGTGCATCCAATATGTGATTTTGTGTCATTGGTTGAACATTTAGGTCATTTTCGTCCTCCCTAGGCTTATTCCAATTCAATTAGGGTTTATAACCAATCTTGTGCATCCAATATGTGATTTTGTGTCATTGGTTGAACATTTAGGTCATTTTCGTCCTCCCTAGGCTTATTCCAATCCAATTAGGGTTTTTAACCAATCTTGTGCATATAATAAGTGATTTTGTGTCATTGGTAATCCAATTAGTTCATTTTCGTCCTCGCTAGGCTTATTCTAATCCAATTAGGGTTTTTAACCAATCTTGTGCATCCAATATGTGATTTTGTGTCATTTTGTGTCATTGGTTGAACATTTAGGTCATTTTCATCCTCCCTAGGCTTATTCTAATCCAATTAGGGTTTTTAACCAATCTTGTGCATCCTATATGTGATTTTGTGTCATTGGTTGAACATTTAGGTCATTTTCGTCCTCCCTAGGCTTATTCTAATCCAATTAGGGTTTTTAAACAATCTTGTGCATCCAATATGTGATTTTGTGTCATTTTGTGTCATTGGTTGAACATTTGTGTCATTTTCGTCATCCCTAGGCTTATTCTAATCCAATTAGGGTTTTTAACCAATCTTATGCATCCAATATGTGATTTTGTGTCATTGGTTGAACATTTAGGTCATTTTCGTCCTCCCTAGGCTTATTCTAATCCAATTAGGGTTTTTAACCAATCTTGTGCATCCAATATGTGATTTTGTGTCATTGGTTGAACATTTAGGTCATTTTCGTCCTCCCTAGGCTTATTCTAATCCAATAAGGGTTTTTAACCAATCTAGTGCATCTAATACGTGATTTTGTATCATTTTGTGTCATTGGTTGCACATTTAGGTCATTTTCGTCCTCCCTAGGCTTATTCAAATCCAATTAGGGTTTTTAACCAATCTTGTGCATCCAATATGTGATTTTGTGTCATTTTGTGTCATTGGTTGAACATTTAGGTCATTTTCGTCCTCCCTAGCCTTATTCTAATCCAATTAGGGTTTTTAACCAATCTTGTGCATCCAATATGTGATTTTGTGTCATTTTGTGTCATTGGTTGAACATTTAGGTTATTTTCGTCCTCCCTAGGCTTATTCTAATCCAATTAGGGTTTTTAACCAATCTTGTGCATTTAATATGTGATTTTGTGTCATTTTGTGTCATTGGTTGAGCATTTAGGTAATTTTTTTTCCTCCGTAGGCTTATTCTAATCCAATTAGGGTTTTTAACCAATCTTGTGCATCCAATATGTGATTTTGTGTCTTTCTGTGTCATTGGTTGCACATTTAGGTCATTTTCGTCCTCCCTAGGCTTATTCTAATCCAATTAGGGTTTTTAACCAATCTTGTGCATCCAATATGTGATTTTGTGTCATTGGTTGAACATTTAGGTCATTTTCGTCCTCCCTAGGCTTACTCTAATCCAATTAGGGTTTTTAACGAATCTTGTGCGTCCAATATGTGATTTTGTGTCATTGGTTGAACATTTAGATCATTTACGTCCTCCTTAGGCTTATTCTAATCCAATTAGGGTTTTTAACCAATGTTGTGCATCCAATATGTGATTTTGTGTCATTGGTTGAACATTTAGGTCATTTTCGTCCTCCCTAGGCTTATTCTAATCCAATTAGGGTTTTTAACCAATCTTGTGCATCCAAAATGTGATTTTGTGTCATTTTGTGTCATTGGTTGAACATTTAGGTCATTTTTGTCCTCCATAGGCTAATTCTAATCCAATTAGGGTTTTTAACCAATCTTGTGCATCCAATATGTGATTTTGTGTCATTGGTTGAACGTTTAGGTAATTTTCGTCGTCCCTAGGCTTATTCTAATCCAATTAGGGTTTTTAACCAATCTTGTCCATCCAATGTGATTTTGTGTCATTTTGTGTCATTGGTTGAACATTTAGGTCATTTTCGTCCTCCCTAGGCTTATTCTAATCCAATTAGGGTTTTTAACCAATCTTGTGCATCCAATATGTGATTTTGTGTCATTGGTTGAACATTTAGGTCATTTTCGTCCTCCCTAGGCTTATTCTAATCCAATTAGGGTTTTTAACCATTCTTGTGCAACCAAATGTGATTTTGTGTCATTTTGTGTCATTGGTTGAACATTTAGGTTATTTTCGTCCTCCCTAGGCTTATTCTAATCCAATTAGGGTATCTAACCAATCTTGTGCATCCAATATGTGATTTTGTGTCATTGGTTGAACATTTAGGTCATTTTCGTCCTCCCTATGCTTATTCTAATCCAACTAGAGTTTTTAACCAATCTTGTGCATCCAATATGTGATTTTGTGTCATTGGTTGAACATTTAGGTCATTTTTGTCCTCCCTAGGCTTATTCTAATCCAATTAGGGTTTTTAACCAATCTTGTGCATCCAATATGTGATTATGTGTCGTTTTGTGTCATTGGTTGAACATTTAGGTCATTTTCGTCCTCCCTAGGCTTATTCTAATCCAATTAGGGTTTTTAACCAATCTTGTGCATCCAATATGTGATTTTGTGTCATTGGTTGAACATTTAGGTCATTTTCGTCCTCCATTGGCTTATTCTAATCCAATTAGGTTTTTAACCAATCTTGTGCATCCAATATGTGATTTTGTGTCATTTTGTGTCATTGGTTGAACATTTAGGTCATTTTCGCCCTCCCTAGGCTTATTCTAATCCAATTAGGGTTTTTAACCAATCTTGTGCATCCAATATGTGATTATGTGTCGTTTTGTGTCATTGGTTGAACATTTAGGTCATTTTCGTCCTCCCTAGGCTTATTCTAATCCAATTAGGGTTTTTAACCAATCTTGTGCATCCAATATGTGATTTTGTGTCATTGGTTGAACATTTAGGTCATTTTCGTCCTCCATAGGCTTATTCTAATCCAATTAGGTTTTTAACCAATCTTGTGCATCCAATATGTGATTTTGTGTCATTTTGTGTCATTGGTTGAACATTTAGGTCATTTTCGTCCTCCCTAGGCTTATTCTAATCCAATTAGGGTTTTTAACCAATCTTGTGCATCCAATATGTGATTTTGTGTCATTGGTTGAACATTTAGGTCATTTTCGTCCTCCCTAGGCTTATTCTAATCCAATTAGGGTTTTTAACCAATCTTGTGCATCCAGTGTGTGATTTTTTGTCATTTTGTGTCATTGGTTGAACATTTAGGTCATTTTCGTCCTGCCTAGGTTTATTCTAATCCAATTACGGTTTTTAACCAATCTTGTGCATCCAATATGTGATTTTGTGTCATTGGTTGAGCATTTAGGTCATTTTCGTCCTCCCTAGGCTTATTCTAATCCAATTAGGGTTTTTAACCAATCTTGTGCATCCAATATGTGATTTTGTGTCATTTTGTGTCATTGGTTGAACATTTAGGTCATTTTCGTCCTCCCTAGGCTTATTCTAATCCAATTAGGGTTTTTAACCAATCTTGTGCATCCAATATGTGATTTTGTGTCATTGGTTGAACATTTAGGTCATTTTCGTCCTCCCTAGGCTTATTCTAATCCATTTAGGATTTTTAACCAATCTTGGGCATCCAATATGTGATTTTGTGTCATTTTGTGTCATTGGTTGAACATTTAGGTCATTTTCGTCCTCCCTATGCTTATTCTAATCCAATTAGGGTTTTTAACCAATCTTGTGCATCCAATATGTGATTTTGTGTCATTTTGTGTCATCAGTTGAACATTTAGGTCATTTTCGTCCTCCCTAGGCTTATTCTAATCCAATTAGGGTTTTTAACCAATCTTGTGCATCCAATATGTGATTTTGTGTCATTTTGTGTCATTGGTTGAACATTTAGGTCATTTTCGTCCTCCCTAGGCATATTGTAATACAATTACGGTTTTTAACCAATCTTGTGCATCCAATATGTGATTTTGTGTCATTGGTTGAACATTTAGGTCATTTTCGTCCTCCCTAGGCTTATTCTAATCCAATTAGGGTTTTTAACCAATCTTGTGCATCCAATATGTGATTTTTTTATCATTTTGTGTTATTGGTTGAACATTTAGGTCATTTTCGTCCTCCCTAGGCTTATTCTAATCCAATTAGGGTTTTTAACCAATCTGCTGCATCCAATATGTGATTTTGTGTCATTGGTTGAACATTTAGGTCATTTTCGTCCTCCCTAGGCTTATTCTAATCCAATTAGGGTTTTTAACCAATCTTGTGCATCCAATATGTGATTTTGTGTCATTGGTTGAACATTTAGGTCATTTTCGTCCTCCCTAGGCTTATTCTAATCCAATTAGGGTTTTTAACCAATCTTGTGCATCCAATATGTGATTTTGTGTACTTTTGTGTCATTGGTTGAACATTTAGGTCATTTTCGTCCTCCCTAGGCTTATTCTAATCCAATTAGGGTTTTTAACCAATCTTGTGCATCCAATATGTGATTTTGTGTCATTGGTTGAACATTTAGGTCATTTTCGTCCTCCCTAGACTTATTCTATTCCAATTAGGGTTTTTAACCAATCTTGTGCATCCAATATGTGATTTTGTGTCATTGGTTGAACATTTAGGTCATTTTCGTCCTCCCTAGGCTTATTCTAATCCAATTAGGGTTTTTAACCAATCTTGTGCATCCAATATGTGATTTTGTGTCATTGGTTGAACATTTAGGTCATTTTCGTCCTCCCTAGGCTTATTCTCATCCAATTAGGGTTTTTAACCATTCTTGTGCATCCAATATGTGATTTTGTGTCATTTTGTGTCATTGGTTGAACATTTAGGTCATTTTCGTCCTCCCTAGGCTTATTCTAATCCAATTAGGGTTTTTAACCAATCTTGTGCATCCAATATGTGATTTTGTGTCATTGGTTGAACATTTAGGTCATTTTCGTCCACTCTAGGTTTATTCTAATCCAATTAGGGTTTTTAACCAATCTTGTGCATCCAATATGTGATTTTGTGTCATTTTGTGTCATTGGTTGAACATTTAGGTCATTTTCGTCCTCCCTAGGCTTATTCTAATCCAATTAGGGTTTTTAACAAATCTTATGCATCCACTATGGGATTTTGTGTCATTGGTTGCACATTTAGGTCATTTTCGTGCTCCCTAGGCTTATTCTAATCCAATTAGGGTTTTTAACCAATCTTGTGCATATAATAAGTGATTTTGTGTCATTGGTATTCCAATTAGGTCATTTTCGTCCTCGCTAGGCTGATACTAATCCAATTAGGGTTTTTAACCAATCTTGTGCATCCAATATGTGATTTTGTGTCATTGGTTGAACATTTAGGTCATTTTCGTCCTCCCTAGGCTTATTCTAATCCAATTAGGGTTTTTAACCAATCTTGTGCATCCAATATGTGATTTTGTGTCATTGGTTGAACATTTAGGTCATTTTCGTCCTCCCTAGGCTTATTCTAATCCAATTAGGGTTTTTAAGCAATCTTGTGCATCCAATATGGGATTTTGTGTCATTTTGTGTCATTGGTTGAACTTTTAGGTCATTTTCGTCCTCCCTAGGCTTATTCTAATCCAATTAGGGTTTTTAACCAATCTTGTGCATCCAATATGTGATTTTGTGTCATTTTGTGTCATTGGTTGAACATTTAGGTCATTTTCGTCCTCCCTAGGATTATTCTAATCCAATTAGGGTTTCTAACCAATCTTGTGCATCCAATATGTGATTTTGTGTCATTTTATGTCATTGGTTGAACATTTAGGCCGTTTTCGTCCTCCCTTGGCCTATTCTAATCCAATTAGGGTTTTTAACCATTCTTGTGCCTCCAATATGTGATTTTGTGTCATTTTGTGTCATTGGTTGAACATTTTGGTCATTTTCGTCCTCCCTAGGCTTATTCTAATCCAATTAGGGTTTTTAACCAATCTTGTGCATCCAATATGTGATTTTGTGTCATTTTGTGTCATTGGTTGAACATTTAGGTCGTTTTCGTCCTCCCTTGGCCTATTCTAATCCAATTAGGGTTTTTAACCAATCTTGTGCCTCTAATATGTGATTTTGTGTCATTTTGTGTCATTGGTTGAAAATTTTGGTCATTTTCGTCCTCCCTAGGCTTATTCTAATCCAATTAGGGTTTTTAACCAATCTTGTGCATCCAATATGTGATTTTGTGTCATTTTGTGTCATTGGTTGAACATTTAGGTTATTTTTGCCTCCCTAGGCTTTTTCTAATACAATTACAGTTTGTAACCAATCTTGTGCATCCAATATGTGATTTTGTGTCATTGGTTGAACATTTAGGTCATTTTCGTCCTCCCTAGGCTTATTCTAATCCAATTAGGGTTTTTAACCAATCTTGTGCATCCAATATGTGATTTTGTGTCATTTTGTGTCATTGGTTAAACATTTAGGTCATATTCGTCCTCCCTAGGCTTATTCTAATCCAATTAGGGTTTTTAACCAATCTTGTGCATCCAATATGTGATTTTGTGTCATTGGTTGAACATTTAGGTCATTTTCGTCCTCCCTAGGCTTATTCTAATCCAATTAGGGTTTTTAACCAATCTTGTGCATCCAATATGTGATTTTGTGTCATTGGTTGAACATTTAGGTCATCTTCGTCCTCCCTAGGCTTATTCTAATCCAATTAGGGTTTTTAAACAATCTTGTGCATGCAATTTGTGATTTTGTGTCATTGGTTGAACATTTAGGTCATTTTCGTCCTCCCTATGCTTATTCTAATCCAACTAGAGTTTTTAACCAATCTTGTGCATCCAATATGTGATTTTGTGTCATTGGTTGAACATTTAGGTCATTTTCGTCCTCCTTAGGCTTATTCTAGTCCAATTAGGGTTTTTAACCAATCTTGTGCATCCAATATGTGATTTTGTGTCATTGGTTGAACATTTAGGTCATTTTCGTCCTCCCTAGGCTTATTCTAATCCAATTAGGGTTTTTAACCATTCTTGTGCATCCAATATGTGATTTTGTGTCATTTTGTGTAATTGATTGAATATTTAGGTCATTTTCGTCCTCCCTAGGCTTATTCTAATCCAATTAGGGTTTTTAACCAATCTTGTGCATCCAATATGTGATTTTGTGTCATTGGTTGAACATTTAGGTCATTTTCGTCCTCCCTAGGCTTATTCTAATCCAATTAGGCTTTTTAACCAATCTTGTGCATCCAATATGTGATTTTGTGTCTTTTTGTGTCATTTTGTGTCTTTGGTTGAACATTTAAACCATTTTCGTCCTCCCTAGGCTTATTCTAATCCAATTAGGGTTTTTAACCAATCTTCTGCATCCAATATGTGACTTTGTGTCATTTTGTGTCATTGGTTGAACATTTAGGTCATTGTCGTCCTCCCTAGGCTTATTCTAATCCAATTAGGGTTTTTAACCAATCTTGTGAATCCAATATGTCATTTTGTGTCATTTAGGGTCATTGGTTGAACATTTAGGTCATTTTCGTCCTCCCTAGGCTTATTCTAATCCAATTAGGGTTTTTAACCAATCTTGTGCATCCAATATGTGATTTTGTGTCATTGGTTGAACATTTAGGTCATTTTCGTCCCCCCTAGGCTTATTCTAATCCAATTAGGGTTTTTAACCAATCTTGTGCATCCAATATGTGATTTTGTGTCATTGGTTGAACATTTAGGTCATTTTCGTCCTCCCTAGGCTTATTCTAATCCAATTAGGGTTTTTAACCAATCTTGTGCATCCAATATGTGATTTTGTGTCATTGGTTGAACATTTAGGTCATTTTCGTCCTCCCTAGGCTTATTCTAATCCAATTAGGGTTTTTAACCAATCTTGTGCATCCAAATGTGATTTTGTGTCATTTTGTGTCATTGGTTGAACATTTAGGTCATTTTCATCCTCCCTAGGCTTATTCTAATCCAATTAGGGTTTTTAACCAATCTTGTGCATCCAATATGTGATTTTGTGTCATTTTGTGTAATTGGTTGAACATTTAGGTCATTTTCATCCTCCCTAGGCTTATTCTAATCCAATAAGGGTTTTTAACCAATCTTGTGCATCCAATATGTGTTTTGTGTCATTGGTTGAACATTTAGGTCATTTTCTTCCTTCCTAGGCTTATTCTAATCCAATTAGGGTTTTTAACCAATCATGTGCATCCAATATGTGATTTTGTGTCATTGGTTGAACATTTCGGTCATTTTCGTCATCCCTAGGCTTATTCTAATCCAATTATGGTTTTTAACCAATCTTGTGCATCCAATATATGATTTTGTGTCATTTTGTGTCATTGGTTGAACATTTAGGTCATTTTCGTCCTCCCTAGGCTTATTCTAATCCAATTAGGGTTTTTAACCAATCTTGTGCATCCAATATGTGATTTTGTGTCATTGGTTGAACATTTAGGTCATTTTCGTCCTCCCTAGGCTTATTCTAATCCAATTAGGGTTTTTAACCATTCTTGCGCATCCAATATGTGATTTTGTGACATTTTGTGTCATTGATTGAACATTTAGGTCATTTTCGTCCTTCATAGGCTTATTCTAATCCAACTAGGGTTTTTAACCAAACTTGTGCATCCAATATGTGATTTTGTGTCATTGGTTGAACATTTAGGTCATTTTCGTCCTCCATAGGCTTATTCTAATCCAACTAGGGTTTTTAACCAATCTTGTGCATCCAATATGTGATTTTGTGTCATTTTGTGTCATTGGTTGAACATTTAGGTCATTTTCGTCCTCCCTAGGCTTATTCTAATCCAATTAGGGTTTTGAACCAATCTTGTGCATCCAATATGTGATTTTGTGTCATTGGTTGAACATTTAGGTCATTTTCGTCCTCCCTAGGCTTAATCTAATCCAATTAGGGTATTTAACCAATCTTGTGCAACCAATATGTGATTTTGTGTCATTTTGTGTCATTGGTTGAACATTTAGGTAATTTTCGTCCTCCCTAGGTTTATTCTAATCCAATTAGGGTTTTTAACCAATCTTGTGCATCAATATGTGATTTTGTGTCATTGGTTGAACATTTAGGTCATTTTCGTCCTCCCTAGGCTTATTCTAATCCAATTAGGGTTTTTAACCATTCTTGTGCATCCAGTATGTGATTTTGTGTTATTTTGTGTCATTGATTGAATATTTAGGTCATTTTCGTCCTCCCTAGGCTTATTCTAATCCAATTAGGGTTTTTAACCAATCTTGTGCATCCAATATGTGATTTTGTGTCATTGGTTGAACATTTAGGTCATTTTCGTCCTCCCTAGGCTTATTCTAATCCAATTAGGGTTTTT
>JBBPBQ010000484.1:0-10103 GCA_037974755.1 Cicer yamashitae | reverse complement strand
AAAATCACATATTGGATGCACAAGATTGGTTAAAAACCCTAAATGGATTAGAATAAGCCTAGGGAGGACGAAAATGACCTAAATGTTCAACCAATGACACAAAATCACATATTGGATGCACAAAATTGGTTAAAAACCCTAATTGGATTAGAAGAAGCCTAGGGAGGACGAAAATGACCTAAATGTTTAACTAATGACACAAAATGAAACAAAATCACATATTGGATGCACAAGATTGGTTAAAAACCCTAATTGGATTCGAATAAGCTTAGGGAGGACGAAAATGACCTAAATGTTCAATCAATGACCCAAAAATAATACAAAATCACATATTGGATGCACAAGATTGGTTAAAAACCCTAATTGGATTAGAAGAGGCCTAGGGAGGACTAAAATGACCTAAATGTTCAACCAATGACACAAAATGACACAAAATCACATATTGGATGCACAAGATTGGTTAAAAATCCTAATTTGATTAGAATAAGCCTAGGGAGGACGAAAATGACCTAAATGTTCAACCAATGACACAAAATGACACAAAATCACATATTGGATGCACAAGATTGGTTAAAAACCCTAATTGGATTAGAATAAGCTTAGGGAGGACGAAAATGACCTAAATGTTCAATCAATGACCCAAAAATGACACAAAATCACATATTGGATGCACAAGATTGGTTAAAAACCCTAATTGGATTAGAATAAGCCTAGGGAGGACGAAAATGACCTAAATGTTCAATCAATGACCCAAAAATGACACAAAATCACATATTGGATGCACAAGATTGGTTAAAAATCCTTATTGGGTTAGAATAAGCCTAGGGAGGACGAAAATGGCCTAAATGTTCAAACAATGACACAAAATGACACAAAATCACATATTGGATGCACAAGATTGGTTAAAAACCCTGATTTGATTAGAATAAGCCTAGGGAGGACGAAAATGGCCTAAATGTTCATTCAATGACCCAAAAATGACACAAAATCACATATTGGATGCACAAGATTGGTTAAAAACCCTAATTGGATTAGAATAAGCCTAGGGAGGACGAAAATGGCCTAAATGTTCAACCAATGACACAAAATGACACAAAATCACATATTGGATGCACAATATTGGTTAAAAACCCTAAATGGATTAGAATAAGCCTAGGGAGGACGAAAATGGCCTAAATGTTCAACCAATGACTTAAAATGACACAAAATCACATATTGGATGCACAAGATTGGTTAAAAACCCTAATTGGATTAGAAGAAGCCTAGGGAGGACGAAAATGACCTAAATGTTCAACAAATGACACAAAATGACACAAAATCACATATTGGATGCACAAGATTGGTTAAAAACCCTAATTGGATTAGAATAAGCCTAGGGAGGACGAAAATGGCCTGAATGTTCAACCAATGACACAAAATGAAACAAAATCACATATTGGATGCACAAGATTGGTTAAAAACCCTAATTGGATTCGAATAAGCTTAGGGAGGACGAAAATGACCTAAATGTTCAATCAATGACCCAAAAATGATACAAAATCACATATTGGATGCACAAGATTGGTTAAAAACCCTAAATGGATTAGAATAAGCCTAGGGAGGACGAAAATGACCTAAATGTTCAACCAATGACACAAAATCACATATTGGATGCCACAAGATTGGTTAAAAACCCTAATTTCATTAGAATAAGCCTAGGGAGGACAAAAATGACCTAATTGTTCAACCAATGACACAAAATGACACAAAATCACATATTGGATGCAAAAGATTGGTTAAAAACCCTAATTGGATTAGAAAAAGCCAAGGGAGGACGACAATGACCTAAATGTTCAACCAATGACACAAAATGACACAAAATCACATATTGGATGCACAAGATTGGTTAAAAACCCTAAATGGATTAGAATAAGCCTAGGGAGGACGAAAATGAACTAAATGTTCAACCAATGACACAAAATCACATATTGGATGCACAAGATTGGTTAAAAACCCTAATTGGATTAGAATAAGCCTAGGGAGGACGAAAATGACCTAAATGTTCAAGCAATGACACAAAATGACACAAAATCACATATTGGATGCACAAGATAGGTTAAAAACCCTAATTGGATTAGAATAAGCCTAGGGAGGACGAAAATGACCTAAATGTTCAACCAATGACACAAAATGACACAAAATCACATATTGGATGCACAAGATTGGTTAAAAACCCTAATTGGATTAGAATAAGCCTAGGGAGGACGAAAATGACCTAAATGTTCAACCAATGACACAAAATCACATATTGGATGCACAAGATTGGTTAAAAACCCTAATTGGATTAGAATAAGCCTAGGGAGGACGAAAATGACCAACATGTTCAACCGATGACACAAAATGACACAAAATCACATATTAGATGCACAAGATTGGTTAAAAACCCTAATTGGATTAGAATAAGCCTAGGGAGGACGAAAAATGACCTAAATGTTCAACCGATGACACAAAATGACACAAAATCACATATTGGATGCACAAGATTGGTTAAAAACCCTAATTGGATTAGAATAAGCCTAGGGAGGACGAAAATGACCAAAATGTTCAACTGATGACACAAAATCACATATTGGATGCACAAGATTGGTTAAAAACCCTAATTGGATTAGAATAAGCCTAGGGAGGACGAAAATGACCTAAATGTTCAACCAATGACACAAAATCACATATTGGATGCACAAGATTGGTTAAAAACCCTAATTGGATTAGAATAAGCTTAGGGAGGGCGAAAATGACCTAAATGTTCAAGCAATGACACAAAATGACACAAAATCACATATTGGATGCACAAGATTGGTTAAAAACCCTAATTGGATTAGAATAAGCCTAGGGAGGACGAAAATGACCTAAATGTTCAACCAATGACACAAAATCACATATTGGATGCACAAGATTGGTTAAAAACCCTAGTTGGATTAGAATAAGCCTAGGGATGACGAAAATGACCTAAATGTTCAACCAATGACACAAAATCACATATTGGATGCACAAGATTGGTTAAAAACCCTAATTGGATTAGAATAAGCCAAGGTAGGACGAAAATGACCTAAATGTTCAACCAATGACACAAAATCACATATTGGATGCACAAGATTGGTTAAAAACCCTAATTGGATTAGAATAAGCCTAGGGAGGACGAAAATGACCTAAATGTTCAACCAATGACACAAAACCACATATTGGATGTACAAGATAGGTTAAAAACCCCAGTTGGATTAGAATAAGCCTATGGAGGACGAAAATGACCTAAATGTTCAACCAATGACACAAAATCACATATTGTATGCACAAGATTGGTTAAAAACCCTAATTGGATTAGAATAAGCCTAGGGAGGACGAAAATAACCTAAATGTACAACCAATGAAACAAAATGACACAAAATCACATATTGGATGCACAAGATTGGTTAAAAACCCTAATTGGATTAGAATAAGCCTAGGGAGGACGAAAATGACCTAAATGTTCAACCAATGACACAAAATCACATATTGGATGCACAAGATTGGTTAAAAACCCTAATTGGATTAGAATAAGCCTAGGGAGGACGAAAATGACCTAAATGTTCAACCAATGATACAAAATCACAAATTGGTTGCACAAGATTGGTTAAAAACCCTAATTGGAATATAATAAGCCTAGGGACGACGAAAATGACCTAAATGTTCAACCAATGACACAAAATCACATATTGGATGCACAAGATTGGTTAAAAACCCTAATTGGATTAGAATATGCCTAGGGAGGACGAAAATGACCTAAATGTTCAACCAATGACACAAAATGACACAAAATCACATATTGGATGCACAAGATTGGTTAAAAACCCTAATTGGATTAGAATAAGCCAAGGGAGGACGAAAATGACCCAAAGGTTCAACCAATGACACAAAATGACACAAAATCACATATTGGATGCACAAGATTGGTTAAAAACCCTAATTGGATTAGAATAAGCCAAGGGAGGACGAAAATGACCCAAATGTTCAACCAATGACACAAAATGACACAAAATCACATATTGGATGCACAAGATTGGTTAAAAACCCTAAATGGATTAGAATAAGCCTAGGGAGGACGAAAATGACCTAAATGTTCAACCAATGACACAAAATCACATATTGGATGCACAAGATTGGTTAAAAACCATAATTGGATTAGAATAAGCTTAGGGAGGACGAAAATGACCTAAATGTTCAATCAATGACCCAAAAATGACACAAAATCACATATTGGATGCACAAGATTGGTTAGAAACCCTAATTGGATTAGAATAAGCCTAGGGAGGACGAAAATGACATAAATGTTCAATCAATGACGCAAAAATGACACAAAATCACATATTGGATGAAAAAGATTGGTTAAAAACCCTAATTGGATTAGAATAAGCCTAGGGAGGACGAAAATGACCTAAATGTTCAACCAATGACACAAAATGACACAAAATCACATATTGGATGCACAAGATTGGTTAAAAATCCTAATTTGATTAGAATAAGCCTAGGGAGGACGAAAATGACCTAAATGTTCAACCAATGACACAAAATGACACAAAATCACATATTGGTTGCACAAGATTGGTTAAAAACCCTAATTGGATTAGAATAAGCCTAGGGAGGACGAAAACGACCTAAATGTTTAACCAATGACACAAAATCACATATTGGATGCACAAGATTGGTTAAAAACCCTAATTGGATTAGAATAAGCCTAGGGAGGACGAAAATGACCTAAATGTTCAATCAATGACCCAAAAACGACACAAAATCACATATTGGATGCACAAGATTGGTTAAAAACCCTAATTGGATTAGAATAAGCCAAGGGAGGACGAAAATGACCCAAATGTTCAACCAATGACACAAAATGACACAAAATCACATATTGGATGCACAAGATTGGTTAAAAACCCTAAATGGCTTAGAATAAGCCTAGGGAGGTCGAAAATGACCTAAATGTTCAACTAACGACACAAAATCACATATTGGATGCACAAGATTGGTTAAAAACTCTAATTGGATTAGAAGAAGCCTAGGGAGGACGAAAATGACCTAAATGTTCAACAAATGACACAAAATCACATATTGGATGCACAAGATTGGTTAAAAACCCTAATTGGATTAGAATAAGCTTAGGGAGGACGAAAATGACCTAAATGTTCAATCAATGACCCAAAAATGATACAAAATCACATATTGGATGCACAAGATTGGTTAGAAACCCTAATTGGATTAGAATAAGCCTAGGGAGGACGAAAATGACCTAAATGTTCAATCAATGACCCAAAAACGACACAAAATCACATATTGGATGCACAAGATTGGTTAAAAACCCTAATTGGATTAGAATAAGCCAAGGGAGGACGAAAATGACCCAAATGTTCAACCAATGACACAAAATGACACAAAATCACATATTGGATGCACAAGATTGGTTAAAAACCCTAAATGGCTTAGAATAAGACTAGGGAGGACGAAAATGACCTAAATGTTCAACCAACGACACAAAATCACATATTGGATGCACAAGATTGGTTAAAAACTCTAATTGGATTAGAAGAAGCCTAGGGAGGACGAAAATAACCTAAATGTTCAACAAATGACACAAAATCACATATTGGATGCACAAGATTGGTTAAAAACCCTAATTGGATTAGAATAAGCTTAGCGAGGACGAAAATGACCTAAATGTTCAATCAATGACCCAAAAATGATACAAAATCACATATTGGATGCACAAGATTGGTTAGAAACCCTAATTGGATTAGAATAAGCCTAGGGAGGACGAAAATGACATAAATGTTCAATCAATGACCCAAAAATGACACAAAATCACATATTGGATGCACAAGATTGGTTAAAAACCCTAATTGGATTAGAATAAGCTTAGGGAGGACGAAAATGACCTAAATGTTCAATCAATGATCCAAAAATGACACAAAATCACATATTGGATGCACAAGATTGGTTAAAAACCCTAATTGGATTAGAATAAGCCTAGGGAGGATGAAAATGGCCTAAATGTTCAACCAATGACACAAAATGACACAAAATCACATATTGGATGCACAAGATTGGTTAAAAACCCTAAATGGATTAGAATAAGCCTAGGGAGGACGAAAATGACCTAAATGTTCAACCAATGACACAAAATCACATATTGGATGCACAAGATTGGTTAAAAACCCTAATTTGATTAGAATAAGCCTAGGGAGGACGAAAATGACCTAAATGTTCAACCAATGACACAAAATGACACAAAATCACATATTGGATGCACAAGATTGCTTAAAAACCCTAATTGGATTAGAATAAGCCTAGGGAGGACGAAAATGACCTAAATGTTCAACGAATGACACAAAATCACATATTGGATGCACAAGATTGGTTAAAAACCCTAATTGGATTAGAATAAGCCTAGGGAGGACGAAAATGACCTAAATGTTCAACCAATAACACCAAATCACATATTGGATGCACAAGATTGGTTAAAAACCCTAATTGGATTAGAATAAGCCTAGGGAGGACGAAAATGACATAAATGTTCAACCAATGACACAAAATGACACAAAATCACATATTGGATGCACAAGATTGGTTAAAAACCCTAATTGGATTAGAATAAGCCTAGAGAGGACGAAAATGACCTAAATGTTCAACCAATGACACAAAATAACACAAAATCACATATTGGTTGCACAAGATTGGTTAAAAACCCTAATTGGGTTAGAATAAGCCTAGGGAGGACGAAAATGGCCTAAATGTTCAACCAATGACACAAAATCACATATTGGATGCACAAGATTGGTTAAAAACCCTAATTTGATTAGAATAAGCCTAGGGAGGACGAAAATGACCTAATTGTTCAACCAATGACACAAAATCACATATTGGATGCACAACATTGGTTAAAAACCCTAATTGGATAATAATAAGCCTAGGGAGGACGAAAATGACCTAAATGTTCAACCAATGACACAAAACGACACAAAATCACATATTGGATGCACAAGATTTGTTAAAAACCCTAATTGGATTAGAATAAGCCAATGGAGGACGAAAATGACCTAAATGTTCAACCAATGACACAAAATGACACAAAATCACATATTGGTTGCACAAGATTGGTTAAAAACCCTAATTCGATTAGAATAAGCCTAGGGAGGACGAAAATGACCTAAATGTTCAACCAATGACACAAAATGACACAAAATCACATATTGGATGCACAAGATTGGTTAAAAACCCTAATTTCATTAGAATAAGCCTAGGGAGGACGAAAATGAACTAATTGTTCAACCAATGACACAAAATGACACAAAATCACATATTGGATGCACAAGATTGGTTAAAAACCCTAATTGGATTAGAATAAGCCTAGGGAGGACGAAAATGACCTAAATGTTCAACCAATGACACAAAACAACACATAATCACATATTGGATGCACAAGATTGGTTAAAAACCCTAATTGGATTAGAATAAGCCTAGGGAGGACGAAAATGACCTAAATGTTCAACCAATGACACAAAATCACATATTGGATGCACAAGATTGGTTAAAAACCCTAATTGGATTAGAATAAGCCTAGGGAGGACGAAAATGACCTAAATGTTCAACCAATGACACAAAATCACATATTGGATGCACAAGATTGGTTAAAAACCCTAATTGGATTAGAATAAGCCTAGGGAGGACAAAAATGACCTAAATATTCAACCGATGACACAAAATCACATATTGGATGCACAAGATTGGTTAAAAACCCTAATTGGATTAGAATAAGCCTAGGGAGGACGAAAATGACCTAAATGTTCAACCAATGACACAAAATCACATATTGGATGCACAAGATTGGTTAAAAACCCTAATTGGATTAGAATAAGCCTAGGGAGGACGAAATTGACCTAAAAGTTCAACCAATGACACAAAATCACATATTGGATGCACAAGATTGGTTAAAAACCCTAATTGGATTAGAATAAGCCTAGGGAGGACGAAAATGACCTAAATGATCAACCAATAACACAAAATGACACAAAATCACATATTGGATGCACATGATTGGTTAAAAACCATAATTGGATTAGAATAAGTCTAGGGAGGACGAAAATGACCTAAATGTTCAACCAATGACACAAAATGACACAAAATCACATATTGGATGCACAAGATTGGTTAAAAACCCTAATTGGATTAGAATAAGCCTAGGGAGGACGAAAATGACCTAAATGTTCAACCAATGACACAAAATCACATATTGGATGCACAAGATTGGTTAAAAACCCTAATTGGATTAGAATAAGCTTAGGGAGGGCGAAAATGACCTAAATGTTCAAGCAATGACACAAAATGACACAAAATCACATATTGGATGCACAAGATTGGTTAAAAACCCTAATTGGATTAGAATAAGCCTAGGGAGGACGAAAATGACCTAAATGTTCAACCAATGACACAAAATCACATATTGGATGCACAAGATTGGTTAAAAACCCTTATTGGATTAGAATAAGCCTAGGGAGGACGAAAATGACACAAAATGACACAAACTCACATATTCGATGCACAATGTTGGTTAAAAACCCTAATTGGATTAGAATAAGCCTAGGGAGGACGAAAATGACCTAAATGTTCAACCAATGACACAAAATGACACAAAATCACATATTGGATGCACAAGATTGGTTAAAAACCCTAATTGGATTAGAATAAGCCTAGGGAGGACAAAAATTACCTAAATGTGCAACCAATGACACAAAATCACATATTGGATGCACAAGATTGGTTAAAAACCCTAATTGGATTAGAATAAGCCTAGGGAGGACGAAAATGACCTAAATGTTCAACCAATGACACAAAATGATACAAAATAACATATTGGATGCACAAGATTGGTTAAAAACCCTAATTGGATTAGAATAAGCCTAGGAGGACGAAAATGACCTAAAAGTTCAACCAATGACAGAAAATGACACAAAATCACATATTGGATGCACAAGATTGGTTAAAAACCCTAATTTGATTAGAATAAGCCTAGGGAGGACGAAAATGACCTAAATGTTCAACCAATGACACAAAATGACACAAAATCACATATTGGATGCACAAGATTGGTTAAAAACCCTAATTGGATTAGAATAAGCTTAGGGAGGACGAAAATGACCTAAATGTTCAATCAATGACCCAAAAATGACACAAAATCACATATTGGATGCACAAGATTGGTTAAAAACCCTAATTGGATTAGAATAAGCCTAGGGAGGACGAAAATGACCTAAATGTTCAATCAATGACCCAAAAATGACACAAAATCACATATTGGATGCACAAGATTGGTTAAAAATCCTTATTGGGTTAGAATAAGCCTAGGGAGGACGAAAATGGCCTAAATGTTCAAACAATGACACAAAATGACACAAAATCACATATTGGATGCACAAGATTGGTTAAAAACCCTGATTTGATTAGAATAAGCCTAGGGAGGACGAAAATGGCCTAAATGTTCATTCAATGACCCAAAAATGACACAAAATCACATATTGGATGCACAAGATTGGTTAAAAACCCTAATTGGATTAGAATAAGCCTAGGGAGGACGAAAATGACCTAAATGTTCAATCAATGACCCAAAAATGACACAAAATCACATATTGGATGCACAAGATTGGTTAAAAACCCTAATTGGGTTAGAATAAGGCTAGGGAGGACGAAAATGGCCTAAATGTTCAACCAATGACACAAAATGACACAAAATCACATATTGGATGCACAAGATTGGTTAAAAACCCTAAATGGATTAGAATAAGCCTAGGGAGGACGAAAATGACCTAAATGTTCAACCAATGACACAAAATCACATATTGGATGCACAAGATTGGTTAAAAACACTAATTTGATTAGAATAAGCCTAGGGAGGACGAAAATGACCTAATTGTTCAACCAATGACACAAAATCACATATTGGATGCACAACATTGGTTAAAAACCCTAATTGGATAATAATAAGCCTAGGGAGGACGAAAATGACCTAAATGTTCAACCAATGACACAAAATCACATATTGG
>JBBPBQ010000482.1:0-10109 GCA_037974755.1 Cicer yamashitae | reverse complement strand
CCTAAATGTTCAACCAATGACACAAAATGACACAAAATCACATATTGGATGCACAAGATTGGTTAAAAACCCTAATTGGATTAGAATAAGCCTAGGGAGGACGAAAATGACCTAAATGTTCAACCAATGACACAAACTTACATATTGGATGCACAAGATTGGTTAAAAACCCTAATTGGATTAGAATAAGCCTAGGGAGGACGAAAATGACCTAAATGTTCAACCAATGACACAAAATCAGATATTGGATTCACAAGATTGGTTAAAAACCCTAATTGGATTAGAATAAGCCTAGGGAGGACGAAAATGACCAAAATGTTCTACCAATGACACAAAATGACACTAAATCACATATTGGATGCACAAGATTGGTTAAAAACCCTAATTGGATTAGAATAAGCCTAGGGAGGACGAAAATGACCTAAATGTTCAACCAATGACACAAAATGACACAAAATCACATATTGGATGCACAAGATTGGTTAAAAACCCTAATTGGATTAGAATAAGCCTAGGGAGGACGAAAATGACCTAAATGTTCAACCAACCACACAAAATCACATATTGGATGCACAAGATTGGTTACAAACCCTAATTGGATTAGAATAAGCCTAGGGAGGACGTAAATGATCTAAATGTTCAACCAATGACACAAAATCACATATTGGACACACAAGATTGGTTAAAAACCCTAATTGGATTAGAGTAAGCCTAGGGAGGACGAAAATGACCTAAATGTTCAACCAATGACACAAAATCAAATATTGGATGCACAAGATTGGTTAAAAACCCTAATTGGATTAGAATAAGCCTAGGGAGGACGAAAATGACCTAAGTGTTCAACTAACGACACAAAATCACAAATTAGATGCACAAGAGTGGTTAAAAACCCTAATTGGATTAGAATAAGCCTAGGGAAGACGAAAATGACCTAAATGTTCAACCAATGACACAAAATGACACAAGATCACATATTGGATGCACAAGATTGGTTAAAAACCCTAATTGGATTAGAATAAGCCTAGGTTGGACGAAAATGACCTAAATGTTCAACCAATGACACAAAATGACACAAAATCACATATTGGATGCACAAGATTGGTTAAAAACCCTAATTGGATTAGAATAAGCCTAGGGAGGACGAAAATGACCTAAATGTTCAACCAATGACACAAACTCACATATTGGATGCACAAGATTGGTTAAAAACCCTAATTGGATTAGAATAAGCCTAGGGAGGACGAAAATGACTTAAATGTTCAACCAATGGCACAAAATCAGATATTGGATTCACAAGATTGGTTAAAAACCCTAATTGGATTAGAATAAGCCTAGGGAGGACGAAAATGACCTAAATGTTCAACCAATGACACAAAATGACACAAAATCACATATTGCATGCACTAGATTGGTTAAAAACCCTAATTGGATTAGAATAAGCCTAGGGAGGACGAAAATGACCTAAATGTTCAACCAATGACACAAAATCACATATTGGATGCACAAGATTGGTTAAAAACCCTAATTGGATTAGAATAAGCCTAGGGAGGACGAAAATGACCTAAATGTTCAACCAATGATACAAAATGACACAAAATCACATATTGGATGCACAAGGATGGTTAAAAACCCTAATTGGATTAGAATAAGCCTAGGGAGGACGAAAATGACCTAAATGTTCAACCAATGACACAAAATGACACAAAATCACATATTGGATGCACAAGATTGGTTAAAAACCCTAATTGGATTAGACTAAGCCTAGGGAGGACGAAAATGACCTAAATGTTCAACCAATGACACAAAATGACACAAAATCACATATTGGATGCACAAGATTGGTTAAAAACCCTAATTGGATTAGAATAAGCCTAGGGAGGACGAAAATGACCTAAATGTTCAACCAATGACACAAAATGACACAAAATAACATTGGATGCACAAGATTGGTAAAAACCCTAATTGGATTAGAATAAGCCTAGGGAGTACGAAAATCACCTAAATAATCACCAATGACACAAAATGACACAAAATCACATATTGGATGCACAAGATTGGTTAAAAACCCTATTTGAATTAGAATAAGCCTAGGGAGGACGAAAATGACCTAAATGTTCAACCAATGACACAAAATGACACAAAATAACATATTGGATGCACAAGATTCGTTAAAAACCCTATTTGGATTAAAATAAGCCTAGGGAGCACGAAAATGACCTAAATGTTCAACCAATGACACAAAATCACATATTGGATGCACAAGATCGGTTAAAAACCTTATTTGGATTAGAATAAGCCTAGGGAGGACGAAAATGACCTAAATGTTCAACCAATGACACAAAATGACACAAAATCACATATTGGATGCACAAGATTGGTTAAAAACCCTAATTGGATTAGAATAAGCCTAGGGAGGACGAAAATGACCTAAATGTTCAACCAATGACACAAAATCACATATTGGAGGCACAAGATTGGTTAAAAAACCTAATTGGATTAGAATAAGCGTAGGGAGTACGAAAATCACCTAAATGTTCAACCAATGACACAAAATGAAACAAAATCACATATTGGATGCACAAGAAGTGTTAAAAACCCTATTTGAATTAGAATAAGCCTAGGGAGGACGAAAATGACCTAAATGTTCAACCAATGACACAAAATGACACAAAATCACATATTGGATGCACAAGATTGGTTAAAAACCCTAATTGGATTAGAATAAGCCTAGGGAGGACGAAAATGACCTAAATGTTCAATCAATGATACAAAATGACACAAAATCACATATTGGATGCACAAGATTTGTTAAAAACCCTAATTGGATAAGAATAACCCAAGGGAGGACGAAAATGACCTAAATGTTCAACCAATTACATAAAATCACATATTGGATGCTCAAGATTGGTTAAAAACCCTAATTGAATTAGATTAAGCCTAGGGAGGACGAAAATGACCTAAATGTTCAACCAATGACACAAAATGACACAAAATCACATATTGGATGCACAAGATTGGTTAAAAACCCTAATTGGATTAGAATAAGCCTAGGGAGGACGAAAATGACCTAAATGTTCAACCAATGACACAAAATGACACAAAATCACATATTGGATGCACAAGATTGGTTAAAAACCCTAATTGGATTAGAATAAGCCTAGGGAGGACGAAAATGACCTAAATGTTCAACCAATGACAAAAAATCACATATTTGGATGCACATGATTGGTTAAAAATCCTAATTGGATTAGAACAAGCCTAGCAAGGCCAAAATGACCTAAATGTTCAACCAATTAAACAAAATCACATATTGGATGCACAAGAATGGTTAAAAACACTAATTGGATTAGAATAAGCCTAGGGAGGACGAAAATGACCTAAATGTTCAACCAATGACACAAAATGACACAAAATCACATATTGGATGCACAAGATTGGTTAAAAACCCTAATTGGATTAGAATAAGCCTAGGGAGGACGAAAATGACCTAAATGTTTAACCAATGACACAAACTCACATATTGGATGCACAAGATTGGTTAAAAACCCTAATTGGATTAGAATAAGCCTAAGGAGGACGAAAATGACCTAAATGTTCAACCAATGACACAAAATCAGATATTGGATTCACAAGATTGGTTAAAAACCCTAATTGGATTAGAATAAGCCTAGGGAGGACGAAGATGACCTAAATGTTCAACCAATGACACAAAATGACACAAAATCACATATTGCATGCACTATATTGGTTAAAAACCCTAATTGGATTAGAATAAGCCTAGGGAGGACGAAAATGACATAAATATTCAACCAATGACACAAAATCACATATTGGATGCACAAGATTGGTTAAAAACCGTAATTGTATTAGAAAAAGCCTAGGGAGGACGAAAATAACCTAAATGTTCAACCAATGACACAAAATGACACAAAATCACATATTGGATGCACAAGATTGGTTAAAAACCCTAATTGGATTAGAATAAGCCTAGGGAGGACGAAAATGACCTAAATGTTCAACCAATGACACAAAATCACATATTGGATGCACAAGATTGGTTAAAGACCTTAATTAGATTAGAATAGGCCTAGGGAGGACGAAAATGACCTAAATGTTCAACCAATGACACAAAATGACACAAAATCACATATTGGATGCACAAGATTGGTTAAAAACCCTAATTGGATTAGAATAAGCCTAGGGAGGACGAAAATGACCTAAATGCTCAACCAATGACACAAAATGACACAAAATTACATATTGGATGCACAAGATTGGTTAAAAACCCTAATTGGATTAGAATAAGCCTAGGGAGGACGAAAATGACCTAAATGTTCAACCAATGACACAAAATGACACAAAATCACATATTGGACGCACAAGATTGGTTAAAAACCCTAATTGGATTAGAATACGCCTAGGGAGGACGAAAATGACCTAAATGTTCAACCAATGACACAAACTCACATATTGGATGCACAAGATTGGTTAAAAACCCTAATTGGATTAGAATAAGCCTAGGGAGGACGAAAATGACCTAAATGTTCAACCAATGACACAAAATCAGATATTGGATTCACAAGATTGGTTTAAAAACCCTAATTGGATTAGAATAAGCCTAGGGAGGACGAAGATGACCTAAATGTTCAACCAATGACACAAAATCACATATTGCATGCACTATATTGGTTAAAAACCCTAATTGGATTAGAATAAGCCTAGGGAGGACGAAAATGACATAAATATTCAACCAATGACACAAAATCACATATTGGATGCACAAGATTGGTTAAAAACCGTAATTGTATTAGAAAAAGCCTAGGGAGGACGAAAATAACCTAAATGTTCAACCAATGACACAAAATGACACAAAATCACATATTGGATGCACAAGATTGCTTAAAAACCCTAATTGGATTAGAATAAGCCTAGAGAGGACAAAAATGACCTAAATGTTCAACCAATGACACAAAATCAGATATTGGATGCACAAGATTGGTTAAAAACCCTAATTGGATTAGAATAAGCCTAGGGAGGACGAAAATGACCTAAATGTTCAACCAATGACACAAAATGACACTAAATCACATATTGGATGCACAAGATTGGTTAAAAACCCTAATTGGATTAGAATAAGCCTAGGGAGGACGAAAATGACCTAAATGTTCAACCAATGACACAAAATGACACAAAATCACATATTGCATGCACTAGATTGGTTAAAAACCCTAATTGGATTAGAATAAGCCTAGGGAGGACGAAAATGACATAAATATTCAACCAATGACTTAAAATCACATATTGGATGCACAAGATTGGTTAAAAACCGTAATTGTATTAGAAAAATCCTAGGGAGGACGAAAATAACCTAAATGTTCAACCAATGACACAAAATGACACAAAATCACATATTGGATGCACAAGATTGGTTAAAAACCCTAATTGGATTAGAATAAGCCTAGAGAGGACGAAAATGACCTAAATGTTCAACCAATGACACAAAATCAGATATTGGATGCACAAGATTGGTTAAAAACCCTAATTGGATTAGAATAAGCCTAGGGAGGACGAAAATGACCTAAATGTTCAACCAATGACACAAAATGACACAAAATAACATATTGCATGCACTAGATTGGTTAAAAACCCTAATTGGATTAGAATAAGCCTAGGGAGGACGAAAATGACCTAAATGTTCAACCAATGACACAAAATCACATATCGGATGCACAAGATTGGTTAAAAACCGTAATTGGATTAGAATAAGCCTAGGGAGGACGAAAATGACCTAAATGTTCAACCAATGACACAAAATGACACAAAATCACATATTGGATGCACAAGATTGGTTAAAAACCTTAATTGGATTAGAATAAGCCTAGGCAGGACGAAAATGACCTAAATGTTCAACCAATGACACAAAATGACACAAAATCACATATTGGATGCACAAGATTGGTTAAAAACCCTAATTGGATTAGAATAAGCCTAGGGAGGACGAAAATGACCTAAATGTTCAACCAATGACACAAAATGACACAAAATCACATATTGGATGCACAAGATTGGTTAAAAACCCTAATTGGATTAGAATAAGCCTAGGGAGGACGAAAATGACCTAAATGTTTAACCAATGACAGAAAATCACATATTGGATGCACAAGATTGGTTAAAAACCCTAATTGGATTAGAATAAGCCTAGGGAGGACGAAAATGACCTAAATGTTCAACCAATGACACAAAATCACATATTGTATGCACAAGATTGGTTAAAAACCCTAATTGGATTAAAAAGAGCCTAGGGAGGACGAATGACCTAAATGTTCAACCAATGACACAAAATGACACAAAATCACATATTGGATGCACAAGATTGGTTAAAAACCCTAATTGGATTAGAATAAGCCTAGGGAGGACGAAAATGACCTAAATGTTCAACTAATGACACAAAATGACGCAAAATCACATATTGGACGCACAAGATTGGTTAAAAACTCTAATTGGATTAGAATAAGCCTAGGGAGGACGAAAATGACCTAAATGTTCAACCAATGACACAAAATCACATATTGGATGCACAAGATTGGTTAAAAACCTAATTGGATTAGAATAAGCCTAGGGAGGACTAAACTGACCTAAATGTTCAACCAATGACACAAAATGACACAAAATCACATATTGGATGCACAAGATTGGTTAAAAACCCTAATTGGATTAGAATAAGCCTAGGGAGGACGAAAATGACCTAAATGTTCAACCAATGACACAAAATGACACAAAATCACATATTGGATGCACAAGATTGGTTAAAAACCCTAATTGGATTAGAATAAGCCTAGGGAGGACGAAAATGACCTAAATGTTCAACCAATGACACAATATCACATTTTGGATGCACAAGATTGGTTAAAAACCCTAATTGGATTAGAATAAGCCTAGCGAGGACGAAAATGACCTAATTGGATTACCAATGACACAAAATCACTTATTATATGCACAAGATTGGTTAAAAACCCTAATTGGATTAGAATAAGCCTAGGGAGGACGAAAATGACCTAAATGTTCAACCAATGACACAAAATCACATATTGGATGCACAAGATTGGTTAAAAACACTAATTGGATTAGAATAACTCTAGGGAGGACGAAAATGACCTAAATGTTCAACCAATGACACAAAATCACATATTGGAAGCACAAGATTGTTTAAAAACCCTAATTGGAATAGAATAAGCCTAGGGTGGACGAAAATGACCTAAATTTTCAACCAATGACACAAAATGACACAAAATCACATATTGGATGCATAAGATTGGTTAACAACCTTAATTGGATTAGAATAAGCCTAGGGAGGACGAAAATGACCTAAATGTTCAACCAATGACACAAAATGACACAAAATCACATATTGGATGCACAAGATTGGTTAAAAACCCTAATTGGATTAGAATAAGCCTAGGGAGGACGAAAATGACCTAAATGTTCAACCAATGACACAAAATGACAAAAAATCACATATTGGATGCACAAGATTGGTTAAAACCCCTAATTGGATTAGAATAAGCCTAGGGAGGACGAAAATGACCTAAATGTTCAACCAATGACACAAAATGACACAAAATCACATATTGGATGCACAAGATTGGTTAAAAACCCTAATTGGATTAGAATAAGCCTAGGGAGGACGAAAATGACCTAAATGTTCAACCAATGACACAAAATGACAAAAAATCACATATTGGATGCACAAGATTTGTTAAAAACCCTAATTGGATTAGAATAAGCCTAGGGAGGACGAAAATGACCTAAATGTTCAACCAATGACACAAAATCACATATTGAATGCACAAGATTGGTTTAAAACCCTAATTGGATTAGAATAAGCCTAGGGACGACGAAAATGACCTAAATTTTCAACCAATTACACAAAATAACACAAAGTCACATATTGGATGCACAAGATTGGTTAAAAATCCTAATTGGATTAGAATAAGCCTAGGGAGGACGAAAATGACCTAAATGTTCAACCAATGACACAAAATGACACAAAATCACATATTGGATGCACAAGATTGGTTAAAAACCCTAATTGGATTAGAATAAGCCTAGGGAGGACGAAAATGACCTAAATGTTCAACCAATGACAGAAAATGACACAAAATCACATATTGGATGCACAAGATTGGTTAAAAACGCTAATTGGATTAGAATAAGCCTAGGGAGAACGAAAATGACCTAAATGTTCAACCAATGACACAAAATGACACAAAATCACATATTGGATGCACAAGATTGGTTAAAAACCCTAATTGGATTAGAATAAGCCTAGGGAGGACGAAAATGACCTAAATGTTCAACCAATGACACAAAATCACATATTGGAGGCACAAGAATGGTTAAAAAACCTAATTGGATTAGAATAAGCATAGGGACTATGAAAATAACCTATATGTTCAACCAATGACACAAAATTACACAAAATCACATATTGGATGCACAAGATTGGTTAAAAACCCTAATTGGATTAGAATAAGCCTAGGGAGGACGAAAATGACCTAAATGTTCAACCAATGACACAAAATGATACAAAATCACATATTGGATGCACAAGATTGGTTAAAAACCCTAATTGGATTAAAATAAGCCTAGGGAGGACGAAAATGACCTAAATGTTCAACCAATGACACAAAATGACACAAAATCACATATTGGATGCACAAGATTGGTTAAAAACCCTAATTGGATTAGAATAAGCCTAGGGAGGACGAAAATGACCTAAATGTTCAACCAATGACACAAAATCACATATTGGATGCACAAGATTGGTTAAAAACCCTAATTGGATTAGAATAAGCCTAGGGAGGACAAAAATGACCTAAATGTTCAACCAATTACACAAAATCACATATAGGATGCACAAGATAGGTTAAAAACCCTAATTGGATTAGAATAAGCCTAGGGAGGACGAAAATGACCTAAATGTTCAACCAATGACACAAAATCACATATTGGATGCACAAGATTGGTTAAAAACCCTAATTGGATGAGAATAAGCCTAGGGAGGACGAAAATGACCTAAATGTTCAACCAATGACACAAACTCACATATTGGATGCACAAGATTGGTTAAAAACCCTAATTGGATTAGAATAAGCCTAGGGAGGACGAAAATGACCTAAATGTTCAACCAATGACACAAAATCAGATATTGGATTCACAAGATTGGTTAAAAACCCTAATTGGATTAGAATAAGCCTAGGGAGGACGAAGATGACCTAAATGTTCAACCAATGACACAAAATGACACAAAATCACATATTGCATGCACTATATTGGTTAAAAACCCTAATTGGATTAGAATAAGCCTAGGGAGGACGAAAATGACATAAATATTCAACCAATGACACAAAATCACATATTGGATGCACAAGATTGGTTAAAAACCGTAATTGTATTAGAAAAAGCCTAGGGAGGACGAAAATAACCTAAATGTTCAACCAATGACACAAAATGACACAAAATCACATATTGGATGCACAAGATTGGTTAAAAACCCTAATTGGATTAGAATAAGCCTAGAGAGGACGAAAATGACCTAAATGTTCAACCAATGACACAAAATGAGATATTGGATGCACAAGATTGGTTAAAAACCCTAATTGGATTAGAATAAGCCTAGGGAGGACGAAAATGACCTAAATGTTCAACCAATGACACAAAATGACACTAAATCACATATTGGATGCACAAGATTGGTTAAAAACCCTAATTGGATTAGAATAAGCCTAGGGAAGAGGAAAATGACCTAAATGTTCAACCAATGACACAAAATGACACAAAATCACATATTGCATGCACTAGATTGGTTAAAAACCCTAATTGGATTAGAATAAGCCTAGGGAGGACGAAAATGACATAAATATTCAACCAATGACACAAAATCACATATTGGATGCACAAGATTGGTTAAAAACCGTAATTGTATTAGAAAAAGCCTAGGGAGGACGAAAATAACCTAAATGTTCAACCAATGACACAAAATGACACAAAATCACATATTGGATGCACAAGATTGGTTAAAAACCCTAATTGGATTAGAATAAGCCTAG
>JBBPBQ010000480.1:0-10129 GCA_037974755.1 Cicer yamashitae | reverse complement strand
ATATATGCGTTGCACTACAGAAAATACATAAAAAGAGACACTCCCGACTAATTGAAATCAGCTCGATCCACGTATTTTGTATTTTGTTTTCTAAACAACAAATAACCTTATATTTCCTAGAACAAATAAAAAGAACAACGCTAAAATCGATTTCTTGTCAACTTGCCATTGTTGCTTCGAAACTTGGCCAGAATATCCGAAATAAATCAAAAAAAAAGGTGCAACACGAGGACTTCGCAGGAGGTCACCCATCCTAGTACTACTCTCGCCCAAGCGCGCTTAACTGCAGAGTTCTAATGGGATCTGGTGCATTAGTGTTGGTATGATCGCACCTTTTAAATAATGCGTCGTAATTGAATATATGCGTTGCACTACAGAAAATACATAAAAAGTGACACTCCAGACTAATTGAAATTCGCTCGATCCACGTATTTTGTATTTTGTTTTCTAAAAAACAAATAACCTTATATTTTCTAGAACAAAGAAAAAGAAGAACGCTAAAATCGATTTCTTTTCAACTTGCCCGTGTTGTTCGAAACTTGGCCAGAATATCCGAAATAAATAAAAAAAAAGGGTGCAACACAAGACTTCCCAGGAGGTCAGCCATCCTAGTACTACTCTCGCCGAAGCACGCTTAACTGTAGAGTTCTAACGGGATCTGGTGCATTAGTGCTGGTATGATCGCATACGTTATATAATGCGTCGTAATTGAATATATGCGTTGCCCTACAGAAAATACATAAAAAGAGACTCTCCTGACTAATTGAAATCCGCTCGATCCAAGTATTTTGTATTTAGTTTTCTAAACAACAAATAACCTTATATTTCCTAGAACAAATAAAAAGAACAACGCTAAAATCAATTTCTTGTCAACTTGCCCGTGTTGCTTCGAAACTTGGCCAGAATATCCGATATAAATAAAAAAAAAAGGTGAAACACGAGGACTTCCAAGGAGGTCACCCATCCTAGTACTACTCTCGCCCAAGCACGCTTAACTGCGGAGTTCTGATGGGATCCGGTGCATTAGTGCTGGTATGATCGCACCTGTTAAATAATGCGTCGTAATTGAATATATGCGTTGCACTATAGAAAATACATAAAAAGAGACACTCCCGACTAATTGAAATCCGCTCGATCCACGTATTTTGTATTTTGTTTTCTAAACAACAAATAACCTTATATTTCCTAAATCAAATAAAAAGAACAACGCTAAAATCGATTTCTTGTCAACTTGCCCGTGTTGCTTCGAAACTTGGCCAGAATATCCGAAATAAATAAAAAAAAAAGGTGCAACACGAGGACTTCTCAGGAGGTCACCCATCCTAGTACTACTCTCGCCCAAGAAAGCCTTACTGCGGAGTTCTGATGGGATCCAGTGCATTAGTGCTGGTATGATCGCACCTGTTAAATAATGCGTCGTAATTGAATATATGCGTTGCACTACAGAAAATACATAAAAAGAGACACTCCCGACTAATTGAAATCCGCTCGATCCACGTATTTTGTATTTTGTTTTCTAAACAACAAATAACCTTATATTTCCTAGAACAAATAAAAAGAACAACGCTAAAATCGATTTCTTGTCAACTTGCCCGTGTTGCTTCGAAACTTGGCCAGAATATCCGAAATAAAAATTAAAAAAAAAGGTGCAACACGAGGATTTCCCAGGAGGTCTCCCATCCTAGTACTACTCTTGCCCGAGCACACTTAACTGCAGAGTTCTGATGGGATCCAGTGCATTAGTGCTGGTATGATCGCACCTATTAAATAATGCGTCGTAATTGAATATATGCGTTGCACTACAGAAAATACATAAAAAGAGACACTCCCGACTAATTGAAATCCGCTCGATCCACGTATTTTGTATTTTGTTTTCTAAACAACAAATAACCTTATATTTCCTAGAACAAATAAAAAGAACAACGCTAAAATCGATTTCTTGTCAACTTGCCCGTGTTGCTTCGATACATGGCCAGAATATCCGAAATAAATCAAAAAAAAAGATGAAACACGAGGAATTCCCAGGAGGTCACCCATCCTAGTACTATTCTCACCAAAGCACGCTTAATTGCGGAGTTCTGATGGGATCCGGTGCATTAGTGCTGGTATGATCGCACCTGTTAAATAATGCGTCGTAATTGAATATATGCGTTGCACTACAGAAAATACATAAAAAGAGACACTCCCGACTAATTGAAATCCGCTCGATCCACGTATTTTGTATTTTGTTTTCCAAACAACAAATAACCTTATATTTCCTAGAACAAATAAAAAGAACAACGCTAAAATCGATTTCTTTGGCCAGAATATCTAAAATAAATAAAAAAAAAGGTGCAACATGAGGACTTCCCAGGAGGTCACCCATCCTAGTACTATTCTCGCCGAGGCACGCTCAACTGCGGAGTTCTAATGGGATCCGGTGCATTAGTGCTGGTATGATCGCACCTGTTAAATAATGCGTCGTAATTGAATATATGCGTTGCACTACAGAAAATACATAAAAAGAGACACTCCCGACTAATTGAAATCAGCTCGATCCACGTATTTTGTATTTTGTTTTCTAAACAACAAATAACCTTATATTTCCTAGAACAAATAAAAAGAACAACGCTAAAATCGATTTCTTGTCAACTTGCCATTGTTGCTTCGAAACTTGGCCAGAATATCCGAAATAAATCAAAAAAAAAGGTGCAACACGAGGACTTCGCAGGAGGTCACCCATCCTAGTACTACTCTCGCCCAAGCGCGCTTAACTGCAGAGTTCTAATGGGATCTGGTGCATTAGTGTTGGTATGATCGCACCTTTTAAATAATGCGTCGTAATTGAATATATGCGTTGCACTACAGAAAATACATAAAAAGAGACACTCCCGACTAATTGAAATCCGCTCGATCCACGTATTTTGTATTTTGTTTTCCAAACATCAAATAACCTTATATTTCCTAGAACAAATAAAAAGAACAACGCTAAAATCGATTTCTTTGGCCAAAATATCTGAAATAAATAAAGAAAAAGGTGCAACACTAGGACTTCCCAGGAGGTCACCCATCCTAGTACTATTCTTGCCCAAGCACGCTCAACTGCGGAGTTCTGATGGGATCTAGTGCATTAGTGCTGGTATGATCGCACCTGTTAAATAATGCGTCGTAATTGAATATATGCGTTGCACTACTGAAAATACATAAAAAGAGACACTCCCGACTAATTGAAATCCGCTCGATCCCCGAATTTTGTATTTTGTTTTCTAAACAACAAATAACCTTATATTTCCTAGAACAAATAAAAAGAACAACGCTAAAATCGATTTCTTGTCAACTGGCCCGTGTTGCTTCTAAACTTGGCCAGAATATCCGATATAAATAAATAAAAAAGGTGAAACACGAGGACTTCCAAGGAGGTCACCCATCCTAGTACTACTCTCGCCCAAGCACGCTTAGCTGCGGAGTTCTGATGGGATCCGGTGCATTAATGCTGGTATGATCGCACCTGTTAAATAATGCGTCGTAATTGAATATATGCGTTGCACTACAGAAAATACATAAAAAGAGACACTCCCGACTAATTGAAATCCGCTCGATCCACGTATTTTGTATTTTGTTTTCTATACAACAAATAACCTTATATTTCCTAGAACAAATAAAAAGAACAACGCTAAAATCGATTTCTTGTCAACTTGCCATTGTTGCTTCGAAACTTGGCCAGAATATCCGAAATAAATCAAAAAAAAAGGTGCAACACGAGGACTTCGCAGGAGGTCACCCATCCTAGTACTACTCTCGCCCAAGCGCGCTTAACTGCAGAGTTCTAATGGGATCTGGTGCATTAGTGCTGGTATGATCGCACCTTTTAAATAATGCGTCGTAATTGAATATATGCGTTGCACTACAGAAAATAGATAAAAAGTGACACTCCCGACTTATTGAAATCCACTCGATCCACGTATTTTGTATTTTGTTTTCTAAACAACAAATAACCTTATATTTTCTAGAACAAAGAAAAAGAAGAACGCTAAAATCGATATCTTTTCAACTTGCCCGTGTTGTTCGAAACTTGGCCAGAATATCCGAAATAAATAAAAAAAAAAAGGTGCAACACAAGACTTCCCAGGAGGTCACCCATCCTAGTACTACTCTCGCCTAAGCACGCTTAACTGCAGAGTTCTAACGGAATCTGGTGCATTAGTGCTGGTATGATTGCAGCAGTTAAATAATGCGTCGTAATTGAATATATGCGTTGCACTACAGAAAATACATAAAAAGAGACTCTCCCGACTAATTGAAATCCGCTCGATCCAAGTATTTTGTATTTTGTTTTCTAAACAACAAATAACCTTATATTTCCTTGAACAAATAAAAAGAACAACGCTAAAATTGATTTCTTGTCAACTTGCCCGTGTTGCTTCGAAACTTGGCCAGAATATCCGATATAAATAAAAAAAAAAAGGTGAAACACGAGGACTTCCAAGGAGGTCACCCATCCTAGTACTACTCTCGCCCAAGCACGCTTAACTGCGGAGTTCTGATGGGATCCGGTGCATTAGTGCTGGTATGATCGCACCTGTTAAATAATGCGTCGTAATTGAATATATGCGTTGCACTATAGAAAATACATAAAAAGAGACACTCCCGACTAATTGAAATCCGCTCGATCCACGTATTTTGTATTTTGTTTTCTAAACAACAAATAACCTTATATTTCCGAGAACAAATAAAAAGAACAACGCTAAAATCGATTTCTTGTCAACTTGCCCGTGTTGCTTCGAAACTTGGCCAGAATATCCGATATAAATAAAAAAAAAAGGTGAAACACGAGGACTTCCAAGGAGGTCACCCATCCTAGTACTACTCTCGCCCAAGCACGCTTGACTGCGGAGTTCTGATGGGATCCGGTGCATTAGTGCTGGTATGATCGCACCTGTTAAATAATGCGTCGTAATTGAATATATGCGTTGCACTACAGAAAATACATAAAAAGAGACACTCCCGACTAATTGAAATCCGCTCGATCCACGTTTTTTGTATTTTGTTTTCTAAACAACAAATAACCTTATATTTCCTAGAACAAATAAAAAGAACAACGCTAAAATCGATTTCTTGTCAACTTGCCCGTGTTGCTTCGAAACTTGGCCAGAATATCCGAAATAAATAAAAAAAAAAGGTGCAACACGAGGACTTCCCAGGAGGTCATCCATCCTAGTACTACTCTCGCCGAAGCACGCTTAGCTGCGGAGTTCTGATGGGATCCGGTGCATTAGTGCTGGTATGATCGCACCTGTTAAATAATGCGTCGTAATTGAATATATGCGTTGCACTACAGAAAATACATAAAAAGAGACACTCCCGACTAATTGAAATCCGCTCGATCCACGTATTTTGTATTTTGTTTTCTAAACAACAAATAACCTTATATTTCCTAGAACAAATAAAAAGAACAACGCTAAAATCGATTTCTTGTCAACTTGCCCGTGTTGCTTCTAAACTTGGCCAGAATATCCGAAATAAATCAAAAAAAAAGGTGCAACACGAGGACTTCCAAGGAGGTCACCCATCCTAGTACTACTCTCGCCCAAGCACGCTTAACTGCAGAGTTCTGATGGGATCTGGTGCATTAGTGCTGGTATGATCGCATCTGTTAAATAATGCGTCGTAATTGAATATATGCGTTGCACTACAGAAAATACATAAAAAGAGACTCTCCCGACTAATTGAAATCCGCTCGATCCAAGTATTTTGTATTTTGTTTTCTAAACAACAAATAACCTTATATTTCCTAGAACAAATAAAAAGAACAACGCTAAAATCGATTTTTTGTCAACTTGCCCGTGTTGCTTCGAAACTTGGCCAGAATATCTGAAATAAAAAAGGAAAAAGGTGCAACACGAGGACTTCCAAGGAGGTCACCCATCCTAGTACTACTCTCGCCCAAGCACGCTTAACTGCGGAGTTCTGATGGGATCCGGTGCATTAGTGCTGGTATGATCGCACCTGTTAAATAATGCGTCGTAATTGAATATATGCGTTGCACTACAGAAAATACATAAAAAGAGACACTCCCGACTAATTGAAATCCGCTCGATCCACGTATTTTGTATTTTGTTTTCTAAACAACAAATAACCTTATATTTCCTAGAACAAATAAAAAGAACAACGCTAAAATCGATTTCTTGTCAACTTGCCCGTGTTGCTTCGATACATGGCCAGAATATCCGAAATAAATAAAAAAAAAAGGTGAAACACGAAGACTTCCCTGGAGGTCACCCATCCTAGTACTATTCTCGCCAAAGCACGCTTATCTACGGAGTTTTGATGGGATCCGTTGCATTAGTGCTGGTATGATCGCACCTGTTAAATAATGCGTCGTAATTGAATATATGCGTTGCACTACAGAAAATACATAAAAAGAGACACTCCCGACTAATTGAAATCCGCTCGATCCACGTATTTTGTATTTTGTTTTCTAAACAACAAATAACCTTATATTTCCTAGAACAAATAAAAAGAACAACGCTAAAATTGATTTCTTGTCAACTTGCCCGTGTTGCTTCGAAAATTGGCCAGAATATCCGAAATAAATCAAAAAAAAAGGTGCAACAGGAGGACTTCCCAGGAGGTCACCCATCCTAGTAGTACTCTCGCCCAATCACACTTAACTCCAGAGTTCTGATGTGATCCGGTGCATTAGTGCTGGTATGATCGCACCTGTTATATAATGCGTCGTAATTGAATATATGCGTTGCACTACAGAAAATACATAAAAAGAGACACTCCCGACTAATTGAAATCTGCTCGATCCACGTATTTTGTATTCCAAACAACAAATAACCTTATATTTACTAGAACAAATAAAAAGAACAACGCTAAAATCGATTTCTTTGGACAGAATATCTGAAATAAATAAAAAAAAAGGTGCAACACTAGGACTTCCCAGGAGGTCACCCATCCTAGTACTATTTTCGCCCAAGCACGCTCAACTGCGGAGTTCTGATGGGATCAGGTGCATTAGTGCTGGTATGATTGCACCGGTTAAATAAGCGTCGTAATTGAATATATGCGTTGCACTACAGAAAACACATAAAAAGAGACACTCCCGACTAATTGAAATCCACTCGATCCACGAATTTTGTATTTTGTTTTCTAAACAACAAATAACCTTATATTTCCTAGAACAAATAAAAAGAACAACGCTAAAATCGATTTCTTGTCAACTTGCCCGTGTTGCTTCTAAACTTGGCCAGAATATCCGAAAGAAATTAAAAAAAAAAGGTGCAACACGAGGACTTCCCAAGAGGTCACCCATCCTAGTACTACTCTCGCCCAAGCACGCATAACTTCAGAGTTTTGATGGGATCTGGTGCAATAGTGCTGGTATGATTGCACCTGTTAAATAATGCGTCGTAATTGAATATATGCGTTGCACTACAGAAAATACATAAAAAGAGACTCTCCCGACTAATTGAAATCCGCTCGATCCATGTATTTTGTATTTTGTTTTCTATACAACAAATAACCTTATATTTCCTAGAACAAATAAAAAGAACAACGCTAAAATCGATTTCTTGTCAACTTGCCCGTGTTGCTTCGAAACTTGGCCAGAATATCCGAAATAAATAAAAAAAAGGTGCAACACGAGGACTTCCCATGAGGTCACCCATCCTAGTATTACTCTCGCCCAAACACGCTTAACTGCAGAGTTCTGATGGGATCCGGTGCATTAGTGCTGGTATGATCGCACCTGTTAAATAATGCGTCGTAATTGAATATATGCGTTGCACTACAGAAAATACATAAAAAGAGACACTCCCGACTAATTGAAATCCGCTCGATCCACGTATTTTGTATTTTGTTTTCTAAACAAAAAATAACCTTATATTTCCTAGAACAAATAAAAAGAACAACGCTAAAATCGATTTCTTGTCAACTTGCCCGTGTTGCTTCGATACATGGCCAGAATATCCGAAATAAATAAAAAAAAAAGGTGAAACACGAAGACTTCCCTGGAGGTCACCCATCCTAGTACTATTCTCGCCAAAGCACGCTTATCTACGGAGTTCTGATGGGATCCGTTGCATTAGTGCTGGTATGATCGCACCTGTTAAATAATGCGTCGTAATTGAATATATGCGTTGCACTACAGAAAATACATAAAAAGAGACACTCCCGACTAATTGAAATCTGCTCGATCCACGTATTTTGTATTCCAAACAACAAATAACCTTATATTTCCTAGAACAAATAAAAAGAACAACGCTAAAATCGATTTCTTTGGACAGAATATCTGAAATAAATAAAAAAAAAAGGTGCAACACTAGGACTTCCCAGGAGGTCACCCATCCTAGTACTATTCTCGCCCAAGCACGCTCAACTGCGGAGTTCTGATGAGATCAGGTGCATTAGTGCTGGTATGATTGCACCGGTTAAATAATGCGTCGTAATTGAATATATGCGTTGCACTACAGAAAACACATAAAAAGAGACACTCCCGACTAATTGAAATCTGCTCGATCCACGTATTTTGTATTTTGTTTTCCAAACAACAAATAACCTTATATTTCCTAGAACAAATAAAAAGAACAACGCTAAAATCGATTTCTTTGGACAGAATATTTGAAATAAATAAAAAAAAATGTTGCAACACTAGGACTTCCCAGGAGGTCACCCATCCTAGTACTATTCTCGCCCAAGCACGCTCAACTGCGGAGTTCTGATGGGATCAGGTGCATTAGTGCTGGTATGATTGCACCAGTTAAATAATGCGTCGTAATTGAATATATGCGTTGCACTACAGAAAACACATAAAAAGAGACACTCCCGACTAATTGAAATACGCTCGATCCACGAATTTTGTATTTTGTTTTCTAAACAACAAATAACCTTATATTTCCTAGAACAAATAAAAAGAACAACGCTAAAATCGATTTCTTGTCAACTTGCCCGTGTTGCTTCTAAACGTGGCCAGAATATCCGAAAGAAATTAAAAAAAAAAGGTGCAACACGAGGACTTCCCAAGAGGTCACCCATCCTAGTACTACTCTCACCCAAGCACGCTTAACTTGGGATCTGGTGCAATAGTGCTGGTATGATTGCACCTATTAAATAATGCGTCGTAATTGAATATATGCGTTGCACTACAGAAAATACATAAAAAGAGACTCTCCCGACTAATTGAAATCCGCTCGATCCATGTATTTTGTATTTTGTTTTCTATACAACAAATAACCTTATATTTCCTAGAACAAATAAAAAGAACAACGCTAAAATCGATTTCTTGTCAACTTGCCCGTGTTGCTTCGAAACTTGGCCAGAATATCCGAAATAAATAAAAAAAAAGGTGCAACACGAGGACTTCCCATGAGGTCACCCATCCTAGTATTACTCTCGCCCAAACATGCTTAACTGCGGAGTTCTGATGGGATCCGGTACATTAGTGCTGGTATGATCGCACCTGTTAAATAATGCGTCGTAATTGAATATATGCGTTGCACTACAGAAAATACATAAAAAGAGACACTCCCGACTAATTGAAATCCGCTCGATCCACGTATTTTGTATTTTGTTTCCTAAACAACAAATAACCTTATATTTCCTAGAACAAATAACAAGAACAACGCTAAAATCAATTTCTTGTCAACTTGCCCGTGTTGCTTCGAATCTTGGCCAGAATATCCGACATAAATCAAAAAAAAAGGTGCAACACAAGGACTTCCCAGGAGGTCACCCAACTTAGTATTATTCTCGCCCAAGCACGCTTAACTGAGAAGTTCTGATGGGATCTGGTGCATTAGTGCTGGTATGATCGCACTTGTTAAATAATGCGTCGTAATTGAATATATGCGTTGCACTACAGAAAATACATAAAAAGAGACACTCCCGACTAATTGAAATCCGCTCGATCCACGTATTTTGTATTTTGTTTTCTAAACAACAAATAACCTTATATTTCCTAGAACAAATAAAAAGAACAACGCTAAAATCGATTTCTTGTCAACTTGCCATTGTTGCTTCGAAACTTGGCCAGAATATCCGAAATAAATCAAAAAAAAAGGTGCAACACGAGGACTTCGCAGGAGGTCACCCATCCTAGTACTACTCTCGCCCAAGCGCGCTTAACTGCAGAGTTCTAATGGGATCT
>JBBPBQ010000478.1:0-10159 GCA_037974755.1 Cicer yamashitae | reverse complement strand
ACATTTAGGTCATTTTCGTCCTCCCTAGGCATATTCTAATCCAATTAGGGTTTTTAACCAATCTTGTGCATATAATAAGTGATTTTGTGTCATTGGTAATCCAATTAGGTCATTTTCATCCTCGCTAGGCTTATTTTAATCCAATTAGGGTTTTTAACCAATCTTGTGCATCCAATATGTGATTTTGTGTCATTTTTTGTCATTGGTTGAACATTTAGGTCATTTTCGTCCTCCCTAGGCTTAATCTAATCCAATTAGGGTTTTTAACCAATCATGTGCATCCAATATGTGATTTTGTTTCATTAGTTGAACAATTAGGTCATTTTCGTCCTCCCTAGGCTTATTCTAATCCAATTAGGGTTTTTAACCAATCTTGTGCATCCAATATGTGATTTTGTGTCATTTTGTGTCATTGGTTGAACATTTTGGTCATTTTCGTCCTCCCGAGGCTTATTCTAATTCATTTAGGGTTTTTAACCAATCTTATGCATCCAATATGTGATTTTGTGTCATTTTGTGTCATTGGTGTAACATTTAGGTCATTTTCGTCCTCCCTAGGCTTACTCTAATACAATTAGGGTTTTTAACCAATCTTGTGCATCCAATATGTGATTTTGTGTCATTGGTTGAACATTTAGGTCATTTTCGTCCTTCCTAGGCTTATTCTAATCCAATTAGGGTTTTTAACCAATCTTGTGCATCCAATATGTGATTTTGTGTCATTGGTTGCACATTTAGGTCATTTTTGTCCTCCCTAGGCTTATTCTAATCCAATTAGGGTTTTTAACCAATCTTGTGCATATAATAACTGATTTTGTGTCATTGGTAATCCAATTATGTCATTTTCGTCCTCGTTAGGCTTATTCTAATCCAATTGGGGTTTTTACCCAATCTTATGCATCCAATATGTGATTTTGTGTCATTTTGTGTCATTGGTTGAATATTTAGGTCATTTTCGTCCTCGCTAGGCTTATTCTAATCCAATTAGGGTTTTTGACCAATCTTATGCATCCAATATGTGATTTTGTGTCAATTTGTGTCATTGGTTTAACATTTACGTCATTTTCGTACTCCCTAGGCTTATTCTAATCCAATTAGGGTTTTTAACCAATCTTGTGCATCCAATATGTGATTTTGTGTCATTGGTTGCACATTTAGGTCATTTTCGTCCTCCCTAGGCTTATTCTAATCCAATTAGGGTTTTTAACCAATCTTGTGCATCCAATATGTGATTTTCTGTCATTGGTTGAACATTTAGGTCATTTTCGTCCTCCCTAGGCTTATTCTAATCCAATTAGGGTTTTAAACCAATCTTGTGCATCCAATATGTAATTTTGTGTCATTGGTTGAACATTTAGGTCATTTTCGTCCTCCCTAGGCTTATTCTAATCCAATTAGGGTTTTTAACCAATCTTGTGCATCCAATATGTGATTTTGTGTCATGGGTTGAACATTTAGGTCATTTTCCTCTTCCCTAGGCATATTCTAATCGAATTAGGGTTTTTAACCAATCTTCTGCATCCAATATGTGATTTTTTGTCATGGGTTGAACATTTAGGTCATTTTCCTCTTCCCTAGGCATATTCTAATCCAATTAGGGTTTTTAACCAATCTTGTGCATCCAATATGTGATTTTGTGTCATTGGTTGAACATTTAGGTCATTTTCGTCCTCCCTAGGCTTATTCTAATCCAAATAGGGTTCTTAACCAATCTTGTGCATCCAATATGTGATTTGGTGTCATTTTGTGTAATTGGTTGAACATTTAGGTCATTTTCGTCCTCCCTAGGCTTATTCTAATCCAATTAGGGTTTTTAACCAATCTTGTGCATCCAATATGTAATTTTGTGTCATGGGTTGAACATTTAGCTCATTTTCCTCTTCCCTAGGCATATTCTAATCCAATTAGGGTTTTTAACCAATCTTGTGCGTCCAATATGTGATTTTGTGTCATTTTGTGTCATGGGTTGAACATTTAGGTCATTTTCCTCTTCCCTAGGTATATTCTAATCCAATTAGGGTTTTTAACCAATCTTGTGCATCCAATATGTGATTTTGTGTCATTGGTTGAACATTTAGGTCATTTTCGTCCTCCCTAGGCTTATTCTAATCCAATTAGGGTTCTTAACCAATCTTGTGCATCCAATATGTGATTTGGTGTCATTTTGTGTAATTGGTTGAACATTTAGGTCATTTTCGTCCTCCCTAGGCTTATTCTAATCCAATTAGGGTTTTTAACCAATCTTGTGCATCCAATATGTAATTTTGTGTCATGGATTGAACATTTAGCTCATTTTCCTCTTCCCTAGGCATATTCTAATCCAATTAGGGTTTTTAACCAATCTTGTGCATCCAATATGTGATTTTGTGTCATTTTGTGTCATGGGTTGAACATTTAGGTCATTTTCCTCTTCCCTAGGCATATTCTAATCCAATTAGGGTTTTTAACCAATCTTGTGCATCCAATATGTGATTTTGTGTCATTGGTTGAACATTTAGGTCATTTTAGTCCTCCCTAGGCTTATTCTAATCCAATTAGGGTTCTTAACCAATCTTGTGCATCCAATATGTGATTTGGTGTCATTTTGTGTAATTGGTTGAACATTTAGGTCATTTTCGTCCTCCCTAGGCTTATTCTAATCCAATTAGGGTTCTTAACTAATCTTGTGCATCCAATATGTGATTTGGTGTCATTTTGTGTAATTGGTTGAACATTTAGGTCATTTTCGTCCTCCCTAGGCTTATTCTAATCCAATTAGGGTTTTTAACCAATCTTGTGCATCCAATATGTAATTTTGTGTCATGGGTTGAACATTTAGGTCATTTTCCTCTTCCCTAGGCATATTCTAATCCAATTAGGGTTTTTAACCAATCTTGTGCATCCAATATGTGATTTTGTGTCATTGGTTGAACAATTAGGTCATTTTCGTCCTCCCTAGGCTTATTCTAATCCAATTAGGGTTTTTAACCAATCTTGTGCATCCAATATGTGATTTTGTGTCATTTTGTGTCATTGGTTGAACATTTTGGTCATTTTCGTCCTCCCGAGGCTTATTCTAATTCATTTAGGGTTTTTAACCAATCTTATGCATCCAATATGTGATTTTGTGTCATTTTGTGTCATTGGTGTAACATTTAGGTCATTTTCGTCCTCCCTAGGCTTATTCTAATACAATTAGGGTTTTTAACCAATCTTGTGCATCCAATATGTGATTTTGTGTCATTGGTTGAACATTTAGGTCATTTTCGTCCTCCCTAGGCTTATTCTAATCCAATTAGGGTTTTTAACCAATCTTGTGCATCCCATATGTGATTTTGTGTCATTGGTTGAACATTTAGGTCATTTTAGTCCTCCCTAGGCTTATTCTAATCCAATTAGGGTTTTTAACCAATCTTGTGCATCCAATATGTGATTTTGTGTCATTGGTTGATCATTTAGGTCATTTTCGTCCTCCCTAGGCTTATTCTAATCCAATTAGTGTTTTTAACCAATCTTGTGCATCCAATATGTGATTTTGTGTCATTTTGTGTCATTGGTTGAACATTTAGGTCATTTTCGTTCTCCCTAGGCTTATTCTAATCCAATTAGGGTTTTTAACCAATCTTGTGCATCCAATATGTGATTTTGTGTCATTTTTTGTCATTGGTTGAACATTTAGGTCATTTTCGTCCTCCCTAGGCTTATTCTAATCCAATTAGGGTTTTTCACCAATCTTGTGCATCGAATATGTGATTTTGTCTCATTGGTTGCACATTTAGGTCATTTTCGTACTCCCTAGGCTTATTCTAATCCAATTAGAATTTTTAACCAATCTTGTGCATATAATAAGTGATTTTGTGTCATTTGTAATCCGATTAGGTCATTTTCGTCCTCGCTAAACTTATTCTAATCCAATTAGGGTTTTTAACCAATCTTGCGCATCCAATATGCGATTTTGTGTCATTGGTTGCACATTTAGGTCATTTTCGTCCTCCCTAGGCATATTCTAATCGAATTAGGGTTTTTAACCAATCTTGTGCATATAATAAGTGATTTTGTGTCATTGGTAATCCAATTAGGTCATTTTCGTCCTCGCTAGGCTTATTGTAATCCAATTAGGGTTTTTAACCAATCTTGTGCATCCAATATGTGATTTTGTGTCATTGGTTGCAAATTTAGGTCATTTTCGTCCTCCCTAGGCTTATTCTAATCCAATTAGGGTTTTTAACCAATCTTGTGCATCCAATATGTGATTTTGTGTCATTTTGTTTCATTGGTTGAACATTTAGGTCATTTTCGTCCTCCCTAGGCTTATTCTAATCCAATTAGGGTTTTTAACCAATCTTGTGCATCCAATATGTGATTTTGTGTCATTGGTTAAACATTTAGGTCATTTTCGTCCTCTTTAGGCTTATTCTAATCCAATTAGGGTTTTTAACCAATCTTGTGCATCCAATATGTGATTTTGTGTCATTTTGTGTCATTGGTTGAACATTTAGGTCATTTTCGTCCTCCCTAGGCTTATTCTAATCCATTTAGGGATTTTAACCAATCTTGTGCATCCAATATGTGATTTTGTGTCATTGGTTGCACATTTAGGTCATTTTCGTCCACCCTAGGCTTATTGTAATCCAATTAGAGTTTTTAACCAATCTTGTGCATCCAATATGTGATTTTGTGTCATTGGTTGCACATTTAGGTCATTTTCGTCCTCCCTAAGCTTATTCTAATCCAATTTGGGTTTTTAACCAATCTTGTGCATCCAATATGTGATTTTGTGTCATTGGTTGCACATTTAGGTCATTTTTGTCCTCCCTAGGCTTATTCTAATCCAATTAGGGTTTTTAACCAATCTTGTGCATCCAATATGTGATTTTGTGTCATTTTGTGTCATTGGTTGAATATTTAGGTCATTTTCGTCCTCCCTAGGCTTGTTCTAATCCAATTAGGGTTTTTAACCAATCTTGGGCATCCAATATGAGATTGTGTCATTGGTTGCACATTTAGGTCATTTTCATCCTCCCTAGTTTTATTCTAATCCAATTAGGGTTTTTAACCAATCTTGTGCATATAATAAGTGATTTTGTGTCATTGGTAATCCAATTAGGTCATTTTCGACCTCCCTAGGCTTATTCTAATCCAATTAGGGATTTTAACCAATCTTGTGCATCCAATATGTGATTTTGTGTCATTTTTTGTCATTGGTTGAACATTTAGGTCATTTTCGTCCTCCCTAGGCTTATTCTAATCCAATTAGGGTTTTTAACCAATCTTGTGCATCCAATATGTGATTTTGTGTCATTGGTTGCACATTTAGGTCATTTTCGTCCTCCCTAGGCTTATTCTAATCCAATTAGGGTTTTTCACCAATCTTGTGCATATAATAAGTGATTTTGTGTCATTGGTAATCCAATTAGGTCATTTTCGTCCTCGCTAGGCTTATTCTAGTCCAATTAGGGTTTTTAACATATCTTGGGCATCCAATATGTAATTTTGTGTCATTGGTTGCACATTTAGATCATTTTCGTCCTCCCTAGGCTTATTCTAATCCAATTTGGGTTTTTAACCAATCTTGTGCATATAATAAGTGATTTTGTGTCATTGGTAATCCAATTAGGTCATTTTCGTCCTCGCTAGGCTTATTCTAATCCAATTAGGGTTTTTAAACAATCTTGTGCATCCAATATGTGATTTTGTGTCATTGGTTGAACATTTAGGTCATTTTCGTCCTCCCTCGGCTTATTCTAATCCAACTAGGGTTTTTAACCAATCTTGTGCATCCAATATGTGATTTTGTGTCATTTTGTGTCATTGGTTGCACACTTAGGTCATTTTTGTCCTCCCTAGGCTTATTCTAACCCAATTAGGGTTTTTAACCAATCTTGTGCATCCAATATGTGATTTTGTGTCATTTTGTGTGATTGGTTGAACATTTAGGTCATTTTCGTTCTCCCTAGGCTTATTCTAATCCAATTAGGTTTTTTAACCAATCTTATGCATCCAATATGTGATTTTGTGTCATTTTGTGTCATTGGTAATCCAATTAGGTGATTTTCGTCCTCGCTAGGCTTATTCTAATACAATTAGGGTTTTTAACCAATATTGTGCATCCAATTTGTGATTTTGTGTCATTGGTTGCACATTTAGGTCATTTTTGTCCTCCCTAGGCTTACTCTAATCCAATTAGGGTTTTTAACCAATCTTGTGTATCCAATATGTGATTTAGTGTTATTTTGTGTCATTGGTTGAACATTTAGGTCATTTTCGTCCTCCCTAGGCTTATTCTAATCCAATTAGGGTTTTTAACCAATCTTGTGCATCCAATATGTGATTTTGTGTCATTGGTTGCACATTTAGGTCATTTTCATCCTCCCTATGCTTATTCTAATCCAATTAGGGTTTTTAACCAATCTTGTGCATATAATAACTGATTTTGTGTCATTGGTAATTCAATTATGTCATTTTCGTCCTCGTTAGGCTTATTCTAATCCAATTGGGGTTTTTAACCAATCTTATGCATCCAATATGTGATTTTGTGTCATTTTGTGTCATTGGTTGAACATTTAAGTCATTTTCGTCCTCCCTAGGCTTATTCTAATCCAATTTGGGTTTTTAACCAATCTTGTGCATCCAATATGTGATTTTGTGTCATTGGTTGCACATTTAGGTCATTTTTGTCCTCCCTAGGCTTATTCTAATCCAATTAGGGTTTTTAACCAATCTTGTGCATATAATAACTGATTTTGTGTCATTGGTAATCCAATTATGTCATTTTCGTCCTCGTTAGGCTTATTCTAATCCAATTACGGTTTTTAACCAATCTTATGCATCCAATATGTGATTTTGTGTCATTTTGTGTCATTGGTTGAACATTTAGGTCATTTTCGTCCTCCCTAGGCTTATTCTAATCCATTTGGGTTTTTAAGCAATCTTGTGCATCCAATATGTTATTTTGTGACATTGGTTGCACATTTAGGTCATTTTTGTCCTCCCTAGGCTTATTCTAATCCAATTAGGGTTTTTAACCAATCTTTTGCATCCAATATGTGATTTTGTGTCATTGGTTGAACATTTAGGTCATTTTCGTCCTCCCTAGGCTTATTCTAATCCAATTAGGGTTTTTAACCAATCTTGTGCATCCAATATGTGACTTTGTGTCATTTTGTGTCATTGGTTGAACATTTAGGTCATTTTCGTCCTCCCTAGGCTTATTCTAATCCAATTAGGGTTTTTAACCAATCTTGTGCATCCAATATTGATTTTGTGTCATTTTGTGTCATTGGTTGAACATTTAGGTCATTTTCGTCCTCCCTAGGCTTATTCTAATCCAATTAGGGTTTTTAACCAATCTTGTGCATCCAATATGTGATTTTGTGTAATTTTGTGTCATTGGTTGAACATTTAGGTCATTTTCGTCCTCCCTAGGCTTATTCTAATCCAATTAGGGTTTTTAACCAATCTTGTGCATCTAATATGTGATTTTGTGTCATTGGTTGAACATTTAGGTCATTTTCGTCGTCCCTAGGCTTATTCTAATCCAATTACGGTTTTTAACCAATCTTGTGCATCCAATATGTGATTTTGTGTCATTTTATGTCATTGGATGAACATTTAGGTCATTTTCGTCCTCCCTAGGCTTATTCTAATCCAATTAGGGTTTTTAACCAATCTTGTGCATATAATAAGTGATTTTGTGTCATTGGTAATCCAATTAGGTCATTTTCGTCCTCGCTAGGCTTATTCTAATCCAATTAGGGTTTTAATCAATCTTGTGCATCCAATATGAGATTTATTGTCATTTTGTGTCATTGGTTGAACATTTAGGTCACTTTCGTCCTCCCTAGGCTTCTTCTAATCCAATTAGGGTTTTTAACCAATCTTGTGCATCCAATATGTGATTTTGTGTCATTGGTTGCACATTTAGGTCATTTTCGTCCTCCCTAGGCTTATTCTAATCCAATTAGGGTTTTTAACCAATCTTGTGCATCCAATATGTGATTTTGTGTCATTGGTTGTCACATTTAGGTCATTTTTGTCCTCCCTAGGCTTATTCTAATCTAATTAGGGTTTTTAACCAATCTTGTGCATCCAATATGTGATTTTGTGTCATTGGTTGCACATTTAGGTCATTTTTGTCCTCCCTAGGCTTATTCTAATCCAATTAGGGTTTTTAACCAATCTTGTGCATCCAATATGTGATTTTGTGTCATTAGTTGCACATTTAGGTCATTTTCGTCCCCCCTAGGCTTATTATATTCCAATTAGGGTTTTTACCAAATCTTGTTCATCCAATATGTGATTTTGTGTCATTGGTTGCATATTTAGGTCATTTTCGTCCTCCTTAGGCTTATTCTAATCCAAATAGGGTTTCTAACCAATCTTGTGCATCCAATATGTGATTTTGTGTCATTTTGTGTCATTGGTTGAACATTTAGGTCGTTTTCGTCCTCCCTAGGCTTATTCTAATCCAATTTGGGTTTTTAACCAATCTTGTGCATCCAATATGTGATTTTGTGTCATTGGTTGCACATTTAGGTCATTTTTGTCCTCCCTAGGCTTATTCTAATCCAATTAGGGTTTTTAACCAATCTTGTGCATATAATAACTGATTTTGTGTCATTGGTAATCCAATTATGTCATTTTCGTCCTCGTTAGGCTTATTCTAATCCAATTAGCGTTTTTAACCAATCTTATGCATCCAATATGTGATTTTGTGTCATTTTGTGTCATTGGTTGAACATTTAGGTCATTTTCATCCTCCCTAGGCTTATTCTAATCCAATTTGGGTTTTTAACCAATCTTGTGCATCCAATATGTGATTTTGTGTGATTTTGTGTCATTGGTTGAACATTTAGGTCATTTTCGTCCTCCCTAGGCTTATTCTAATCCAATTTGGGTTTTTAACCAATCTTGTGCATCCAATATGTGATTTTGTGTCATTGGTTGCACTTTAGGTCATTTTTGTCCTCCCAAGGCTTATTCTAATCCAATTAGGGTTTTTAACCAATCTTGTGCATCCAATATGTGATTTTGTGTCATTTTGTGTCATTGGTTGAACATTTAGGTCATTTTCGTCCTCCCTAGGCTTATTCTAATCCAATTAGGGTTTTGAACCAATCTTGTGCATTCAATATGTGATTTTGTGTCATTGGTTGCACATTTATGTTATTTTCGTCCTCCCTAGGATTATTCTAATCCAATTAGGGTCTTTAACCAATCTTGTGCATATAATAACTGATTTTGTGTAATTGGTAATCCAATTATGTCATTTTCGTCCTCGTTAGGCTTATTCTAATCCAATTAGGGTTTTTAACCAATCTTATGCATCCAATATGTGATTTTGTGTCACTTTGTGTCATTGGTTGAACATTTAGGTCATTTTCGTCCTCCCTAGGCTTATTCTAATCCAATTTGGGTTTTTAACCAATCTTGTGCATCCAATATGTGATTTTGTGTCATTGGTTGCACATTTAGGTCATTTTTGTCCTCCCTAGGCTTATTCTAATCCAATTAGGGTTTTTAACCAATCTTTTGCATCCAATATGTGATTTTGTGTCATTGGTTGAACATTTAGGTCATTTTCGTCCTCCCTAGGCTTATTCTAATCCAATTAGGGTTTTTAACCAATCTTGTGCATCCAATATGTGACTTTGTGTCATTTTGTATCATTGGTTAAACATTTAGGTCATTTTCGTCCTCCCTAGGCTTATTCTAATCCAATTAGGGTTTTTAACCAATCTTGTGCATACAATATGTGATTTTGTGTTATTGGTAATCCCTTTAGGTCATTTTAGTCCTCGCTAGGCTTATTCTAATCCAATTAGGGTTTTTAACCAATCTTATGCATCCAATATGTGATTTTGTGTCATTGGTTGCACATTTAAGTCATTCTCGTCCTCCCTAGGCTTATTCTAATCCCATTAGGGTTATTAACCAATCTTGTGCATCCAATATGTGATTTTGTGTCATTTTGTGTCGTTGGTTGAACATTTAGGTCATATTCGTCCTCCCTAGGCTTATTCTAATCCAATTATAGTTTTTAACCAATCTTGTGCATATAATAAGTGATTTTGTGTCATTGGTAATCCAATTAGGTCATTTTCGTCCTCGCTAAGCTTATTCTAATCCAATTAGGGTTTTTAACCAATCTTGTGCATCCAATATGTGATTTTGTGTCATT
>JBBPBQ010000477.1:0-10179 GCA_037974755.1 Cicer yamashitae | reverse complement strand
ATTTTCGTCCTCCCAAGTTTTTTTTAATCCAATTAAGGTTTTTAACTAATCTTGTGCATCCAATATGTGATTTTGTGTCATTGGTTGATCATTTAGGTCATTTTTGTCATCCTTGGACTTATTCTAATCCAATTAGGGTTTTTAACCAATCTTGTGCATCCAATTTGTAATTTTGTGTCATTGGTTGAACATTTAGGTCATTTTTGTCGTCCACTGACTTATTCTAACCCAATTAGGGTTTTTAACCAATCTTGTGCATCCAATTAGTGATTTTGTGTCATTGGTTGAACATTTAGGTCATTTTCGTCTTCCCGAGGCTTATTCTAATCCAATTAGGGTTTTTAACTAATCTTGTGCATCCAATATGTGATTTTGTATCATTGGTTGAACATTTAGGTCATTTTCGTCCTCCCTAGGCTTATTGTAATCCAATTAGGGTTTTTAACAAATCATGTGCATCCAATAAGTGATTTTGTATCATTGGTTGAACATTTCGGTCATTTTCGTCCTCCCTAGGCTTATTCTAATCCAATTAGGGTTTTTAACCAATCTTGTGCATCCAATTAGTGATTTTGTGTCATTGGTTGAACATTTAGGTCATTTTCGTCCTCCCTAGTCTTATTCTAATCCAATTAGGGTTTTTAACCAATCTTGTGCATCCAATTTGTGATTTTGTGTCATTGGTTGAACATTTAGGTCATTTTCGTCATCCTTCGACTTATTCTAATCCAAATAGGGTTCTTAACCAATCTTGTGCATCCAATATGTGATTTTGTGTCATTGGTTGAACATTTAGGTCATTTTCGTCATCCTTCGACTTATTCTAATCCAAATAGGGTTTTTTAACCAATCTTGTGCATCAAATTAGTGATTTGGTGTCATTGGTTGAACATTTAGGTCATTTTCGTCCTCCCTAGGCTTATTCTGATTCAATTAGGGTTCTTAACGAATCTTGTGCATCCAATATGTGATTTTGTGTCATTTGTTGAACATTTAAGTCATTTTCGTCCTCAATGGGATTATTCTAATCCAATTAGGGTTTTTAACCAATCTTGTGCATCCAATTAGTGATTTTGTGTCATTGGTTGAACATTTAGGTCATTTTCGTCCTCCCAAGGCTTATTCTAATCCAATTAGGGTTTTTAACTAATCTTTTGCATCCAATATGTGATTTTGTGTCATTGGTTGAACATTTAGGTCATTTTCGTCCTCCCTAGGCTTATTCTAATCCAATTAGGGTTTTTAACAAATCTTGTGCATCCAATAAGTGATTTTGTGTCATTGGTTGAACATTTAGGTCGTTTTCGTCTTCCCTAGGCTTATTCTAATCCAATTAGGGTTTTTAACCAATCTTGTGCATCCAATATGTGATTTTGTGTCATTGGTTGAACATTTAGGTCATTTTCGGCATCCTTCGACTTATTCTAATCTAATTAGGGTTTTTTAACCAATCTTGGGCATCAAATTAGTGATTTTGTGTCATTGGTTGAACATTTAGGTTATTTTCGTCCTCCCAAGGTTTATTCTAATCCAATTAGGGTTTTTAACTAATCTTGTGCATCCAATATGTGATTTTGTGTCATTGGTTGAACATTTAGGTCATTTTCGTCTTCCAAAGGCTTATTCTAATCCAATTAGGGTTTTTAACCAATCTTGTGCATCCAATATGTGATTTTGTATCATTGGTTGAACATTTAGGTCATTTTCGTCTTCCAAAGGCTTATTCTAATCCAATTAGTGTTTTTAACCAATCTTGTGCATCCAATATGTGATTTTGTGTCATTTGTTGAACATTTAGGTCATTTTTGTCATCCTTGGACTTATTCTAACCGAATTAGGCTTTTTAACCAATCTTGTGCATCCAATTAGTGATTTTGTGTCATTGGTTGAACATTTAGGTCATTTTCGTCCTCCCGAGGCTTATTCTAATCCAATTAGGGTTTTTAACTAATCTTGTGCATCCAATATGTGATTTTGTATCATTGGTTGAACATTTAGGTCATTTTCGTCCTCCCTAGGCTTATTGTAATCCAATTAGGGTTTTTAACAAATCATGTGCATCCAATAAGTGATTTTGTGTCATTGGTTGAACATTTCGGTCATTTTCGTCCTCCCTAGGCTTATTCTAATCCAATTAGTGTTTTTAACCAATCTTGTGCATCCAATATGTGATTTTGTGTCATTTGTTGAACATTTAGGTCATTTTTGTCATCCTTGGACTTATTCTAACCCAATTAGGGTTTTTAACCAATCTTGTGCATCCAATTAGTGATTTTGTGTCATTGGTTGAACATTTAGGTCATTTTCGTCCTCCCGAGGCTTATTCTAATCCAATTAGGGTTTTTAACTAATCTTGTGCATCCAATATGTGATTTTGTATCATTGGTTGAACATTTAGGTCATTTTCGTCCTCCCTAGGCTTATTGTAATCCAATTAGGGTTTTTAACAAATCATGTGCATCCAATAAGTGATTTTGTATCATTGGTTGAACATTTCGGTCATTTTCGTCCTCCCTAGGCTTATTCTAATCCAATTAGGATTTTTAACCAATCTTGTGCATCCAATTAGTGATTTTGTGTCATTGGTTGAACATTTAGGTCATTTTCATCCTCCCTAGTCTTATTCTAATCCAATTAGGGTTTTTAACCAATCTTGTGCATCCAAGATGTGATTTTGTGTCATTTGTTGAACATTTAGGTCATTTTCGTCCTCCCTAGGATTATTCTAATCCAATTAGGGTATTTAACCAATCTTGTGCATCCAATTAGTGATTTTGTGTCATTGGTTGACCATTTAGGTCATTTTCGTCCTCCCAAGTTTTTTTTAATCCAATTAAGGTTTTTAACTAATCTTGTGCATCCAATATGTGATTTTGTGTCATTGGTTGAACATTTAGGTCATTTTCGTCTTCCAAAGGGTTATTCTAATCCAATTAGGGTTTTTAACCAATCTTGTGCATCCAATATGTGATTTTGTATCATTGGTTGAACATTTAGGTCATTTTCGTCCTCCCAAAGATTATTCTAATCCAATTAGGGTTTTTAACCAATCTTGTGCATCCAATATGTGATTTTGTGTCATTGGTTGAACATTTAGGTCATTTTCGTCCTCCCTAGGCTTATTCTAATCCAATTAGGGTTTTTAACCAATCATGTGCATCCAATATTTGTTTTTGTGTCATTGGTTGAACATTTAGGTCATTTTCATCCTCCCTAGTCTTATTCTAATCCAATTAGGGTTTTTAACCAATCTTGTGCATCCAATATGTGATTTTGTGTCATTTGTTGAACATTTAGGTCATTTTCGTCCTCCCTAGAATTATTCTAATCCAATTAGGGTTTTTAACCAATCTTGTGCATCGAATTTGTGATTTTGTGTCGTTGGTTGAACATTTAGGTCATTTTCGTCTTCGAAAGGCTTATTCTAATCCAATTAGGGTTTTTAACCAATCTTGTGCATCCAATATGTCATTTTGTGTCATCGGTTGAACATTTAGGTCATTTTCGTCCTCCCTAGGCTTATTCTAATCCAATTAGGGTTTTTAACCAATCTTGTGCATCCAATTTGTGATTTTGTGTCATTGGTTGAACATTTAGGTCATTTTTGTCATCCTTGGACTTATTCTAATCCAATTAGGGTTTTTAACCAATCTTGTGCATCCAATTAGTGATTTTGTGTCATTGGTTGAACATTTAGGTCATTTTCGTCCTCCCGAGGCTTATTCTAATCCAATTAGGGTTTTTAACTAATCTTGTGCATCCAATATGTGATTTTGTATCATTGGTTGAACATTTAGGTCATTTTCGTCCTCCCTAGGATTATTCTAATCCAATTAGGGTTTTTAACCAATCTTGTGCATCCAATTAGTGATTTTGTGTCATTGGTTGAACATTTAGGTCATTTTCGTCCTCCCAAGTTTTTTTTAATCCAATTAAGGTTTTTAACTAATCTTGTGCATCCAATATGTGATTTTGTGTCATTGGTTGAACATTTAGGTCATTTTTGTCATCCTTGGACTTATTCTAATCCAATTAGGGTTTTTAACCAATCTTGTGCATCCAATATGTAATTTTGTGTCATTGGTTGAACATTTAGGTCATTTTTGTCGTCCACTGACTTATTCTAACCCAATTAGGGTTTTTAACCAATCTTGTGCATCCAATTAGTGATTTTGTGTCATTGGTTGAACATTTAGGTCATTTTCGTCCTCCCTAGGATTATTCTAATCCAATTAGGGTTTTTAACCAATCTTGTGCATCCAATTAGTGATTTTGTGTCATTGGTTGAACATTTAGGTCATTTTCGTCCTCCCAAGTTTTTTTTAATCCAATTAAGGTTTTTAACTAATCTTGTGCATCCAATATGTGATTTTGTGTCATTGGTTGATCATTTAGGTCATTTTCGTCTTCCAAAGGCTTATTCTAATCCAATTAGGGTTTTTAACCAATCTTGTGCATCCAATATGTGATTTTGTGTCATTGGTTGAACATTTAGGTCATTTTCGTCTTCCAAAGGCTTATTCTAATCCAATTAGTGTTTTTAACCAATCTTGTGCATCCAATTAGTGATTTTGTGTCATTGGTTGAACATTTAGGTCATTTTCATCCTCCCTAGTCTTATTCTAATCCAATTAGGGTTTTTAACCAATCTTGTGCATCCAATTTGTGATTTTGTGTCATTGGTTGAACATTTAGGTCATTTTTGTCATCCTTGGACTTATTCTAATCCAATTAGGGTTTTTAACCAATCTTGTGCATCCAATTTGTAATTTTGTGTCATTGGTTGAACATTTAGGTCATTTTTGTCGTCCACTGACTTATTCTAACCCAATTAGGGTTTTTAACCAATCTTGTGCATCTAATTAGTGATTTTGTGTCATTGGTTGAACATTTAGGTCATTTTCTTCCTCCCGAGGCTTATTCTAATCCAATTAGGGTTTTTAACTAATCTTGTGCATCCAATATGTGATTTTGTATCATTGGTTGAACATTTAGGTCATTTTCGTCCTCCCTAGGCTTATTGTAATCCAATTAGGGTTTTTAACAAATCATGTGCATCCAATAAGTGATTTTGTGTCATTGGTTGAACATTTTGGTCATTTTCGTCCTCCCTAGGCTTATTCTAATCTAATTAGGGTTTTTAACCAATCTTGTGCATCCAATTAGTGATTTTGTGTCATTGGTTGAACATTTAGGTCATTTTCGTCCTCCCAAAGATTATTCTAATCCAATTAGGGTTTTTAACCAATCTTGTGCATCCAATATGTGATTTTGTGTCATTGGTTGAACATTTAGGTCATTTTCGTCCTCCCTAGGCTTATTCTAATCCAATTAGGGTTTTTAACCAATCTTGTGCATCCAATATGTGTTTTTGTGTCATTGGTTGAACATTTAGGTCATTTTCGTCCTCCCTAGTCTTATTCTAATCCAATTAGGGTTTTTAACCAATCTTGTGCATCCAAGATGTGATTTTGTGTCATTTGTTGAACATTTAGGTCATTTTCGTCCTCCCTAGGATTATTCTAATCCAATTAGGGTATTTAACCAATCTTGTGCATCCAATTAGTGATTTTGTGTCATTGGTTGACCATTTAGGTCATTTTCGTCCTCCCAAGTTTTTTTTAATCCAATTAAGGTTTTTAACTAATCTTGTGCATCCAATATGTGATTTTGTGTCATTGGTTGAACATTTAGGTCATTTTCGTCTTCCAAAGGGTTATTCTAATCCAATTAGGGTTTTTAACCAATCTTGTGCATCCAATATGTGATTTTGTATCATTGGTTGAACATTTAGGTCATTTTCGTCCTCCCAAAGATTATTCTAATCCAATTAGGGTTTTTAACCAATCTTGTGCATCCAATATGTGATTTTGTGTCATTGGTTGAACATTTAGGTCATTTTCGTCCTCCCTAGGCTTATTCTAATCCAATTAGGGTTTTTAACAAAACTTGTGCATCCAATATGTGATTTTGTGTCATTGGTTGAACATTTAGGTCATTTTCGTCCTCCCTAGGCTTATTCTAATCCAATTAGGGTTTTTAACCAATCTTGTGCATCCAATATGTGATTTTGTGTCATTGGTTGAACATTTAGGTCATTTTCGTCCTCCCTAGGCTTATTCTAATCCAATTAGGGTTTTTAACCAATCTTGTGCATCCAATATGTGAATTTGTGTCATTTTGTGTCATTGGTTGAACATTTAGGTCATTTTCGTCCTCCGAAGGCTTATTCTCATCCAATTAGGGTTTTTAAACAATTTTGTGCATCCAATATGTGATTTTGTGTCATTGGTTGAACATTTAGGTCATTTTCGTCCTCTCTAGGGTTTTTCTATTCCATTTAGGGTTTTTAACCAATCTTGTGCATCCAATATGTGATTTTGTGTCATTGGTTGAACATTTAGGTCATTTTCGTCCTCCCTAGGCTTATTCTAATCCAATTAGGGTTTTTAACCAATCTTGTGCATCCAATATGTGATTTTGTGTCATTGGTTGAACATTTAGGTCATTTTCGTCCTCCCTAGGCTTATTCTAATCCAATTAGGGTTTTTAACCAATCTTGTGCATCCAATATGTGATTTTGTGTCATTGGTTGAATATTTAGGTCATTTTCGTCCTCCCTAGGCTTATTCTAATCCAATTAGGGTTTTTAACCAATCTTGTGCACCCAATATGTGATTTTGTGTCATTTTGTGTCATTGGTTGAACATTTAGTTCATTTTTGTCCTCCCTAGGCTTATTCTAATCCAATTAGGGTTTTTAACCAATCTTGTGCATATAATAAGTGATTTTGTGTCATTGGTAATCCAATTAGGTCATTTTCATCCTCGCTAGGCTTATTCTAATCCAATTAGGGTTTTTAACCAATCTTGTGCATCCAATATGTGATTTTGTGTCATTGGTTGCACATTTAGGTCATTTTCGTCCTCCCTAGGCTTATTCTAATCCAATTAGGGTTTCTAACCAATCTTGTGCATATAATAAGTGATTTTGTGTCATTTGTAATCCGATTAGGTCATTTTCGTCCTCGCTAAACTTATTCTAATTCAATTAGGGTTTTTAACCAATCTTGTGCATCCAATATGTGATTTTGTGTCATTGGTTGAACATTTAGGTCATTTTCGTCCTCCCTAGGCTTATTCTAATCCAATTAGGGTTTTTAACCAATCTTGTGCATCCAATATGTGATTTTGTGTCATTTGTTGAACATTTAGTTCATTTTCGTCCTCCCTAGGCTTATTCTAATCCAATTAGGGTTTTTAACCAATCTTGTGCATCCAATATGTGATTTTGTGTCATTGGTTGAACATTTAGGTCATTTTCGTCCTCCCTAGGCTTATTCTAATCCAATTAGGGTTTTTAACCAATCTTGTGCATCCAATATGGCATTTTGTGTCATTGGTTGAACATTTATGTCATTTTGGTCCTCCCTAGGCTTATTCTAATCCAATTAGGGTTTTTAACCAATCTTGTGCATCCAATATGTGATTTTGTGTCATTGGTTGAACATTTAGGTCATTTTCGTCCTCCCTAGGCTTATTCTAATCCAATTAGGGTTTTTAACCAATCTTGTGCATCCAATATGTGATTTTGTGTCATTTTGTGTCATTGGTTGAACAATTATGTCATTTTCGTCCTCCCTAGGCTTATTCTAATCAAATTAGGGTTTTTAACCAATCTTGTGCATCCAATATGTGATTTTGTGTCATTTTGTGTCATTGGTTGAACATTTAGGTCATTTTCGTCCTCCCTAGGCTTATTCTAATCGAATTAGGGTTTTTAACCAATCTTGTGCATCCAATATGTGATTTTGTGTCATTTTGTGTCATTGGTTGAACATTTAGGTCATTTTCGTCCTCCCGAGGCTTATTCTAAACCAATTATGGTTTTTAACCAATCTTATGCATCCAATATATGATTTGGTGTCATTGGTTGAACATTTAGGTCATTTTCGTCCTCCGTAGGTGATAAGGATCTCAAGAGCATGAAGATGATCCATATTTTTAATAAATTAGGATGAACTTTATTTATTTTCATTTGGTTTGTAATAATTATTAGTTTGCTTTAATTTGGAATTCTAATAGTTTTAATATAGACTTAGTTGATGTTATATGTAAGTGAAGATACTTTACTTCCTTACATTTAGTTTAATTTTATAAAAAAAAAATGATGTAAGCCCAATTTGGGCCTAGAGAATGGTGTCACTTATGACCCATTTAGGTTTAGAGATAATTTTACTATAACTATGATTTTGTAACCTTATTGAGGGGATTTTTTTTGGAATGAATTAAAAATTTCTCTAATGAGATTTGTGAGTGAGTTAGGTCTCCTCTTTGAGTTCTTGGATTAGAACTTGTTTGAGTCTTATCAATGGCTTCCTTACCATTGTGGCGATTCTTCATTGGCTTATCAATCATCCTTGATTGTGGCGCCTTCTTCATCTTCTCAACCTAATCCATATTTTGTTTCTTTATAATTTTCGGTTTCCTTTACATCAAACCCTAATTCACAAATTGTGCCAATTTTCGTGTTCAATAACCTGCAATCATATCTCGAGTTCTACAAACTTGTTTTCGGCGATTCAACATCCTAACTTGCGTTTCAGAACGTCATCTTTCACCTCGTTTTGGAATCGGCCGATTCTGAGTTTCGCAGCTCCGTTTATTGCGTTATCCAGCAATACGCGATTTCTGATTCAATCTGTAAGTTTCCAACCTAGAACGATCTTAAAGTGACTCATTACAAATAGGATCATATCACTTATTCTAATCCAATTAGGGTTTTTAACCAATCTTGTGCATCCAATATGTCATTTTGTGTCATTGGTTGAACATTTAGGTCATTTTCTTCCTCCCTAGTCTTATTCTAATCCAATTTGGGTTTTTAACCAATCTTGTGCATCCAATTTGTGATTTTGTGTCATTGGTTGAACATTTAGGTTATTTTTGTCATCCTTGGACTTATTCTAATCCAATAAGGGTTTTTATCCAATCTTTTGCATCCAATTAGTGATTTTGTGTCATTGGTTGAACATTTAAGTCAATTTCGTCCTCCCAACGATTATTCTAATCCAATTAGGGTTTTTAACTAATCTTGTGCATCCAATATGTGATTTTGTGTCATTGGTTGAACATTTAGGTCATTTTCGTCCTCCCTAGGCTTATTCTAATCCAATTAGGGTTTTTAACAAATCTTGTGCATCCAATAAGTGATTTTGTGTCATTGGTTGAACATTTAGGTCATTTTCGTCTTCCCTAGGCTTATTCTAATCCAATTAGGGTTTTTAACCAATCTTGTGCATCCAATATGTGATTTTGTGTCATTGGTTGAACATTTAGGTCATTTTCGGCATCCTTCGACTTATTCTAATCTAATTAGGGTTTTTTAACCAATCTTGGGCATCAAATTAGTGATTTTGTGTCATTGGTTGAACATTTAGGTTATTTTCGTCCTCCCAAGGTTTATTCTAATCCAATTAGGGTTTTTAACTAATCTTGTGCATCCAATATGTGATTTTGTGTCATTGGTTGAACATTTAGGTCATTTTCGTCTTCCAAAGGCTTATTCTAATCCAATTAGGGTTTTTAACCAATCTTGTGCATCCAATATGTGTTTTTGTGTCATTGGTTGAACATTTAGGTCATTTTCATCCTCCCTAGTCTTATTCTAATCCAATTAGGGTTTTTAACCAATCTTGTGCATCCAAGATGTGATTTTGTGTCATTTGTTGAACATTTAGGTCATTTTCGTCCTCCCTAGGATTATTCTAATCCAATTAGGGTTTTTAACCAATCTTGTGCATCCAATTAGTGATTTTGTGTCATTGGTTGACCATTTAGGTCATTTTCGTCCTCCCAAGTTTTTTTTAATCCAATTAAGGTTTTTAACTAATCTTGTGCATCCAATATGTGATTTTGTGTCATTGGTTGAACATTTAGGTCATTTTCGTTTTCCAAAGGGTTATTCTAATCCAATTAGGGTTTTTAACCAATCTTGTGCATCCAATATGTGATTTTGTATCATTGGTTGAACATTTAGGTCATTTTCGTCTTCCAAAGGCTTATTCTAATCCAATTAGTGTTTTTAACCAATCTTGTGCATCCAATATGTGATTTTGTGTCATTTGTTGAACATTTAGGTCATTTTTGTCATCCTTGGACTTATTCTAACCCAATTAGG
>JBBPBQ010000476.1:0-10180 GCA_037974755.1 Cicer yamashitae | reverse complement strand
TGGTTAAAAACCCTATTTGGATTAGAATAAGCCTAGGGAGAACGAAAATGACCTAAATGTGCAACCAATGACACAAAATCACTTATTATATGCACAAGATTGGTTAAAAACCCTAATTGGATTAGAATAGGCCTACGGAGGACGAAAAGGACCTAAATGTGCAACCAATGACGCAAAATCACATATTGGATGCACAAGATTGGTTAAAAACCCTAATTGGATTAGAATAAGTCTAGGGAGGACGAAAATGACCTAAATGTTCAACCAATGACACAAAATCACTTATTGGATGCACAAGATTGGTTAAAAACCCTAATTAGATTAGAATAAGCAAAGGGAGGACGAAAATTACCAAAATGTGCAACCAATGACACAAAATCACATATTGGATGCACAAGATTCGTTAAAAAGACTAATTGGATCAGAATAAGCCTAGGGAGGATGAAAATGAACAAAATATTCAACCAATGACACAAAATCACTTTTTTGATGCACACGATTGGTTAAAATCCCTATTTGGATTAGAATAAGCCTAGGGAAAACGAAAAAAACCTAAATGTGCAACCAATGTAACAAAATCACTTATTATATGCACAAGACTGGTTAAAAACCCTAATTGGATTAGAATAAGCATAGGGACTACAAAAATGACCTAAATGTGCAACCAATGACACAAAATCACATATTGGATGCACAAGATTGGTTAAAAACCCTTATTGGATTAGAATAAGCCTAGGGAGGACGAAAATGACCTAAATGTTCAACCAATGACACAAAATGACACAAAATCACATATTGGATGCGCAAGATTGGTTGAAAACCCTAATTGGATTAGAATAAGCGTAGCGAGGACGAAAATGACTTAAATGTTCAACCACTAACACAAAATGACACCAAATCACTTATTGGATGCAAAAGATTGGTTAAAAACGCTAATTGGATTAGAATAAGCCTAGCGAGGACGAAAATGACCTAAATGTTCAACCAATGACACAAAATCACTTATTGGATGCACAAGATTGGTTAAAAACCCTAATCAGATTATAATAAGCCTAGGGAGAACAAAAATGACCTAAATGTGCAACCAATGACACAAAATCATTTATTATATGCACAAGATTAGTTAAAAACCCTAATTGGATTAGAATAAGCCGAGGGAGGACGAAAATGACCTAAATGTGCAACCAATGACACAAAATCACATATTGGATGCACAAGATTAGTTAAAAACCCTAATTGGATTAGAATAAGCCTAGGGAAGATGAAAATAACCGAAATGCTCAACCAATGACACAAAATGACACAAAATCACATATTGGATGCACAAGATTGGTTGAAAACCCTATTTGGATTAGAATAAACCTAGGGAGGACGAAAAGGACCTAAATGTGCAACCAATGACACAAAATCACATATTGGATGCACAAGATCGGTTAAAAACCCTAATTGGATTAGAATAAGTCTAGGGAGGACGAAAATGGCCTAAATGTTCAACCAATGACACAAAATCACTTATTGGATGCACAAGATTGCTTAAAAACCCTAATTGGATTAGAATAAGACTAGGGAGGAAGAAAATGACCTAAATGTGCAACCAATGACACAAAATCACATATTGGATGCACAAGATTGGTTAAAAACCCTAATTGGATTAGAATAAGCATAGGGACTACAAAAATGACCAAAATGTGCAACCAATGACACAAAATCACTTATTATATGCACAAGATTGTTTAAAAACCCTAATTGGAATAGAATAGGCCTAGGGAGGACGAAAAGGACCTAAATGTGCAACCAATGACACAAAATCACATATTGGATGCACAAGATTGGTTAAAAACCCTAATTGGATTAGAATAAGCCTAGGGAGGACGAAAATGACCTAAATGTTCAACCAATGACACAAAATCACACAAAATCACATATTGGATGCACAAGATTGGTTAAAAACCCTAATTGGATTAGAATAAGCCTAGGGAGGACGAAAATGACCTAAATGTTCAACCAATGACACAAAATTACACAAAATCACATATTGGATGCACAAGATTGGTTAAAAACCCTAATTGGATTAGAATAAGCCTAGGGATGACGAAAATGACCTAAATGTTCAACCAATGACACAAAATGACATAAAATCACATATTGGATGCACAAGATTGGTTAAAAACCCTAATTGGATTAGAATAAGTCTAGGGAGGTGATATGATGATCCTGATCCTATTTCTCATGAATCACTATAAAGGATCGTTCTAGGTTGGAAACTTACAGATTGGAACGAAAATCGCGTATTGCTGGAGAACGCAATAAACAGAGCTACGAAACTCCGAATCGGCCGATTCCAAAACGAGGTGAAAGATGACGTTCCGAAACGCAAGTTAGGATGCTGAATCGCCGAAAACAAGTTTGTAGAACTCGAGATATGATTGCAGGTTATTGAACACGAAAATTGGCACAATTTGTGAATTAGGGTTTGATGTAAAGGAAACCGAAAATTATAAAGAAACAAAATATGGATTAGGTTGAGAAGATGAAGAAGGCGCCACAATCAAGGATGATTGATAAGCCAATGAAGAATCGCCACAATGGTAAGAAAGCCATTGATAAGACTCAAACAAGTTCTAATCCAAGAACTCAAAGAGGAGACCTAACTCACTCACAAATCTCATTAGAGAAATTTTTAATTCATCCCAAAAAAATTCCTTCATTGAGGTTACAAAATCATAGTTATAGTAAAATTATCTCTAAACCTAAATGGGTCATAAGTGACACCATTCTCTAGGCCCAAATTGGGCTTACATCATTTTTTTTTTATAAAAATAAACTAAATGTAAGGAAGCAAAGTATATTCACTTACATATAACATCAACTAAGTCTATATTAAAAATATTAGAATTCCAAATTAAAGCAAACTAATAATTATTACAAACCAAATGAAAATAAATAAAGTTCATCCTAATTTATTAAAAATATGGATCATCTTCATGCTCTTGAGATCCTTATCATTCTCTCCTTCTTGAAGAAATTCGACCTCGAATTTAAGCTCCATTATATCGTACATGAAGATATAATCCAATCAAACCACAAACTCATCATATCCACCGGGGTCAAATGAAAATTTGGAAAAGTTGCCAAATGTGATAAGTCGGTGAATCACATTTTCATCTTGAACAATTAACATCTTAGTACATTTATGGTAAAGGTAAGAAATTCTAAAGATGGTAATAAAGTTATACCTTTTGAAGTTGTCATTCATAGCCAAATTTACCTTCTTTGGATTGAAATTTGTGGCAAACAATATGTTACTTTGTATTTGCAAAGGCTTCAAAGCAAGTTGAGTTTCTTGAACATTCTCTTCATCACAAAAAAATGGCGACTCAATAATTTCCTTGTAAGCATCCTTTTGAGGAACCTTTGAATAATCATCTTCAAACACTAACATTGCTTCATTTACCTCACTTTCTTGTTTAAAGAGACCTTCAATTTTACCATCAACTTTCTCTTTACTTTCAATTTCAATATATTGATGACATTCTTCATTTGGAGACACTTTTTCAAACACTTGCAATAGAGAATTATTAAAATTAGACAAATAGTTGGAGTCAATTTTTTGCCCTTTGTCTCTCAAATATTTCTCCTCTTCTTCTTTCTTTTCTTTGATTTTCTCTTTCTCTCTCAAGGCTAGCTTCTCTACTTTTCTTGCTTGTTTTGCATATCCATTTTCGTATAGATATTTCACATACTCCGGATCCAATACAAAATCTCGAATATATTGAGGATATGACATACTTAGGAATTTTGTCAAACAGGTAGTATGCAATAATTTTAACAACACAATTTTTTTTTTAATTTGCAGCAACACAAAAATTAAGTAATGATAGCAATTCAAATAAAACCAACACAACTAGCAATTTATGTTTCACCAAAAAAATGCATAAACAAAATTTTACTCAATTCCAAACCTAGAGACAAGCTCTGGTACCAAATGATAGAATCCTGATCCTATTTCTCATGAATCACTATAAAGGATCGTTCTAGGTTGGAAACTTACAAATTGGATCCAAAACCGCGTATTGCTGGAGATTGCGATAAACAGAGCTACGAAACTCCGAATCGGCCGATTCCAAAACGAGGTGAACGATGACGTTCCGAAACGCAAGTTAGGATGTTGAATCGCCGAAAACAAGTGTGTAGAACTCAAGATATGGTAACAGGTTACTGAACACGAAAATTGGCACAATTTGTGTATTAGGGTTTGATGTAAAGGAAACCGAAAATTATAAAGAAACAAAATATGGATTAGGTTGAGAAGATGAAGAAGGCGCCACAATCAAGGATGATTGATAAGCCAATGAAGAATCGCCACAATGGTAAGAAAGCCATTGATAAGACTCAAACAAGTTCTAATCCAAGAACTCAAAGAGGAGACCTAACTCACTCACAAATCTCATTAGAGAAATTTTTAATTCATCCCAAAAAAATTCCTTCATTGAGGTTACAAAATCATAGTTATAGTAAAATTATCTCTAAACCTAAATGGGTCATAAGTGACACCATTCTCTAGGCCCAAATTGGGCTTACATCATTTTTTTTTTATAAAAATAAACTAAATGTAAGGAAGCAAAGTATATTCACTTACATATAACATCAACTAAGTCTATATTAAAAATATTAGAATTCCAAATTAAAGCAAACTAATAATTATTACAAACCAAATGAAAATAAATAAAGTTCATCCTAATTTATTAAAAATATGGATCATCTTCATGCTCTTGAGATCCTTATCATTCTCTCCTTCTTGAAGAAATTCGACCTCGAATTTAAGCTCCATTATATCGTACATGAAGATATAATCCAATCAAACCACAAACTTATCATATCCACCGGGGTCAAATGAAAATTTGGAAAAGTCGCCAAATGTGATAAGTCGGTGAATCACATTTTCATCTTGAACAATTAACATCTTAGTACATTTATGGTAAAGGTAAGAAATTCTAAAGATGGTAATAAAGTTATACCTTTTGAAGTTGTCATTCATAGCCAAATTTACCTTCTTTGGATTGAAATTTGTGGCAAACAATATGTTACTTTGTATTTGCAAAGGCTTCAAAGCAAGTTGAGTTTCTTGAACATTCTCTTCATCACAAAAAAATGGTGACTCAATAATTTCCTTGTAAGCATCCTTTTGAGGAACCTTTGAATAATCATCTTCAAACACTAACATTGCTTCATTTACCTCACTTTCTTGTTTAAAGAGACCTTCAATTTTACCATCATCTTTCTCTTTACTTTCAATTTCAATATATTGATGACATTCTTCATTTGGAGACACTTCTTCAAACACTTGCAATAGAGAATTATTAAAATTAGACAAATAGTTGGAGTCAATTTTTTGCCCTTTGTCTCTCAAATATTTCTCCTCTTCTTCTTTATTTTCTTTGATTTTCTCTTTCTCTCTCAAGGCTAGCTTCTGTACTTTTCTTGCTTGTTTTGCATATCCATTTTCGTATAGATATTTCACATACTCCGGATCCAATACAAAATCTCGAATATATTGAGGATATGACATACTTAGGAATTTTGTCAAACAGGTAGTATGCAATAATTTTAACAACACAATTTTTTTTTTTAATTTGCAGCAACACAAAAATTAAGTAATGATAGCAATTCAAATAAAACCAACACAACTAGCAATTTATGTTTCACCAAAAAAATGCATAAACAAAATTTTACTCAATTCCAAACCTAGAGACAAGCTCTGATACCAAATGATATGATCCTATTTGTAATGAGTCACTTTAAGATCGTTCTAGGTTGGAAACTTACAGATTGAATCAGAAATCGCGTATTGCTGGATAACGCAATAAACGGAGCTGCGAAACTCAGAATCGGCCGATTCCAAAACGAGGTGAAAGATGACGTTCTGAAACGCAAGTTAGGATGTTGAATCGCCGAAAACAAGTGTGTAGAACTCAAGATATGGTAACAGGTTACTGAACACGAAAATTGGCACAATTTGTGAATTAGGGTTTGATGTAAAGGAAACCGAAAATTATAAAGAAACAAAATATGGATTAGGTTGAGAAGATGAAGAAGGCGCCACAATCAAGGATGATTGATAAGCCAATGAAGAATCGCCACAATGGTAAGAAAGCCATTGATAAGACTCAAACAAGTTCTAATCCAAGAACTCAAAGAGGAGACCTAACTCACTCACAAATCTCATTAGAGAAATTTTTAATTCATCCCAAAAAAATTCCTTCATTGAGGTTACAAAATCATAGTTATAGTAAAATTATCTCTAAACCTAAATGGGTCATAAGTGACACCATTCTCTAGGCCCAAATTGGGCTTACATCATTTTTTTTTTATAAAAATAAACTAAATGTAAGGAAGCAAAGTATATTCACTTACATATAACATCAACTAAGTCTATATTAAAAATATTAGAATTCCAAATTAAAGCAAACTAATAATTATTACAAACCAAATGAAAATAAATAAAGTTCATCCTAATTTATTAAAAATATGGATCATCTTCATGCTCTTGAGATCCTTATCAGGAGGACGAAAATGACCTAAATGTTCAACCAATGACACAAAATGACACAAAATCAAATATTGGATGCACAAGATTGGTTAAAAACCCTAATTGGATTAGAATAAGCCTAGGGAGGACGAAAATGACCTAAATGTTCAACCAATGACACAAAATTACACAAACTCACATATTGGATGCACAAGATTGGTTAAAAATCCTAATTGGATTAGAATAAGCCTAGGGAGGACGAAAATGACCTAAATGTTCAACCAATGACACAAAATGACACAAAATCACATATTGGATGCACAAGATTGGTTAAAAACCCTAATTGGTTTAGAATAAGCCTAGGGAGGACGAAAATGACCTAAATGTTCAACCAATGACACAATCACATATTGGATGCACAAGATTTGTTAAAAACACTAATTGGATTAGAATAAGCCTAGGGAGGACGAAAATGACCTAAATGTTCAACCAATGACACAAAATGACACAAAATCACATATTGGATGCAAAGATTGGTTAAAAACCCTAATTGGATTAGAATAAGCCTAGGGAGGACGAAAATGACCTAAATGTTCAACCAATGACACAAAATGACACAAAATCACATATTGGATGCACAAGATAGGTTAAAAACCCTAATTGGATTAGAATAAGCCTAGGGAGGACGAAAATGACCTAAATGTTCAACCAATGACACAAAATCACATATTGGATGCACAAGATTGGTTAAAAACCCTAATTGGATTAGAATAAGGCAAGGGAGGACGAAAATGACCTAAATGTTCAACAAATGACACAAAATCACATATTGGATCCACAACATTGGTTAAAAACCCTAATTGGATTAGAATAAGCCTTAGGAGGACGAAAATGATCTATATGTTCAACCAACGACACAAAATGACACAAAATCACATATTGGATGCACAAGATTGGTTAAAAACCCTAATTGGATTAGAATAAACCTAGGGAGGACGAAAATGACCTAAATGTTCAACCAATGACACAAAATGACACAAAATCACATATTGGATGCACAAGATTCGTTAAAAACCCTAATTGGATTAGAATAAGCCTAGGGAGGACGAAAATGACCTAAATGTTCAACTAATCACACAATCACATATTGGATGCACAAGATTGGTTAAAAACCCTAATTGGATTAGAATAAGCCTAGGGAGGACGAAAATGACCTAAATGTTCAACCAATCACAAAATCACATATTGGATGCACAAGATTGGTTAAAAACCCTAATTGGATTAGAATAAGCCTAGGGAGGACGAAACTAACCTAAATGTTCAACTAATGACACAAAATCACATATTGGTTGCACAAGATTGGTTAAAAACCCTAATTGGATTAGAATAAGCCTAGGGAGGACGAAAATGACCTAAATGTTCAACCAATGACACAAAATCACATATTGGATGCACAAGATAGGTTAAAAACCCTAATTGGATTAGAATAAGCCTAGGGAGGACAAAAATGACCTAAATATTCAACCAATGACACAAAATCACATATTGGATACACAAGATTGGTTAAAAACCCTAATTGGATTAGAATAAGCCTAGGGAGGACGAAAATGACCTAAATGTTCAACCAATGACACAAAATGACACAAAATCACATATTGGATGCACAAGATTGGTTAAAAACCCTAATTGGATTAGAATAAGCCTAGGGAGGACGAAAATGACCTAAATGTTCAACCAATGACACAAAATGACACAAAATTATATATTGCATGCACAAGATTGGTTAAAAACCCTAATTGGATTAGAATAGGCCTAGGGAAAACGAAAATGACCTAAATGTTATACCAATGACACAAAATGACACAAAATCACATATTGGATGCACATGATCGGTTAAAAACCCTAATTGGATTAGAATAAGCCTAGGGAGGACCAAAATGACCTAAATGTTCAACCAATGACACAAAATGACACAAAATCACATATTGGATGCACAAGATTGGTTAAAAACCCTAATTGGATTAGAATAAGCCTAGGGAGGACGAAAATGACCTAAATGTTCAACCAATGACACAACATCACATATTGGATGCACAAGATTGGTTAAAAACCCTAATTGGATTTGAATAAGCCTAGGGAGGACGAAAATGACCTAAATATTCAACCAATGACACAAAATCACATATTGGATGCACAAGATTGGTTAAAATCCCTAATTGGATTTGAATAAGCCTGGGGAGGACGAAAATGTCCTAAATGTTCAACCAATGACACAAAATGACACAAAATCACATATTGGATGCACAAGATTGGTTAAAAACCCTTATTGGATTAGAATAAGCCTAGGGAGGACTAAAATGACCTAAATGTTCAACCAATGACACAAAATCACATATTGGATGCACAAGATTGGTTAAAAACCCTAATTGGATTAGAATAAGCCTAGGGAGGACGAAAATGACCTAAATGTTCAACCAATGACACAAAATCACATATTGGATGCACAAGTTTTGTTAAAAACCCTAATTGGATTAGAATAAGCCTAGGGAGGACGAAAATGACCTAAATGTTCAACCAATGACACAAAATCACATATTGGATGCACAAGATTGGTTAAAAACCCTAATTGGATTAGAATAAGCCTAGGGAGCACGAAAATGACCTAAATGTTCAACCAATGACAAAAAATCACATATTGGATGCACAAGATTGGTTAAAAACCCTAATTGGATTAGAATAAGCATAGGGAGGACGAAAATGACCTAAATGTTCAACCAATGACACAAAATGACACAAAATCACATATTGGATGCACAAGATTTGTTAAAAACCCTAATTGGATTAGAATAAGCCTAGGGAGGACGAAAATGACCTAAATGTGCAACCAATGACACAAAATCACATATTGGATGCACAAGATTGGTTAAAAACCCTAATTGGATTAGAATAAGCATAGGGACTACAAAAATGACCAAAATGTGCAACCAATGACACAAAATCACTTATTATATGCACAAGATTGGTTAAAAACCCTAATTGGATTAGAATAGGCCTAGGGAGGACGAAAAGGACCTAAATGTGCAACCAATGACACAAAATCACATATTGGATGCACAAGATTGGTTAAAAACCCTAATTGGATTAGAATAAGTCTAGGGAGGACGAAAATGACCTAAATGTTCAACCAATGACACAAAATCAATTATTGGATGCACAAGATTGGTTAAAAACCCTAATTGGATTAGAATAAGCCTAGGGAGGACTAAAATGACCTAAATGTGAGACCAATGACACAAAATCACATATTGGATGCACAAGATTGGTTAAAAACCCTAATTGGATTAGAATAAGCCTAGGGAGAATGAAAGTGACCTAAATGTTCAACCAACAACACAAAATAACTTATTGCATGCACAAGATTGGTTAAAAACCCTAATTGGATTAGAATAATCCTAGGGAGGACACAAATGACCTAAATGTTCAACCAATGATACAAACGCATTTATTGGGTGCATAAGATTGGTTAAAAACCCTAATTGGATTAGAATAAGCATAGGGAGGACGAAAATGACCTAAATGTGCAACCAATGACACAAAATCACATATTGGATGCACAAGATTGGTTAAGAACCCTAATTGGATTTGAATAAG